>JAODUD010000134.1:15696604-15711072 GCA_026784285.1 Stomatorhinus walkeri
GAGAGAGAGAGAGAGAGAGAGAGAGTGCTTCATTTTCTAGGTTTCACTTGGATATTAAATGTAATTAGAATTATTTGTTGTCTTCCAAAAGTTTCTGGATATTTAACATGGTGGTTTTTGTGGGATTCCTGTGCTGGCTGTAGATTTAGCTTATTACATGCAGCAGTGGGCAGGAAGTTATAAACTGTAGCCTGAACAACATCCTGTCACTGGCAAACGGGGGTTCACTATCCAGATGTATTTCAATGATTCTGATGCAAAAGTGCAAAAAATGCATATGGGAGAAAAATACACATGAAGCAATGAGAGAGAAGAAGGAGGCTAAAAGCTGTGAGTCAATAATCATTTCTGTTGAGCCGTAGAAGAAGCAGTAAATATACCTGCACTAATATTTGTACAAATGGGAAATTAAGCATCATTTCATTTCATTACTTTCTTTTTGTAAAGATCTCACCCACTCAGTTACACTCATAAATTCCATTTAGTCATACGCAATATTTATGTACATTTGAAAGACAGAGTGTAACATTTTTTCCCAGTTTTCTCTCAGTTTGCATTAAACGGACCCTCACAGGTTTTACTTTCTCATGCATGGCGGAGATGCCAGCTCAGGAGGGGGTTGAAAATTGGCACAGCAACTTTCCCCCTGCTTGGGGTGTCAGCCACCCACTCGTAGTCACTCTCCAGACTGGCTGCCTTTGTGGAGAGCTCCAGCAAGCATGCAGTTTGCCCGATTACACCTGAACTGATCTGGGCACCCAGCCAGCAGTAGACGTCGCTGAGAAAGGATGGAAGCACCGGGAATCCAGAAGTAAGATGGAGAGGAAACTATTTGTACGATGACAAGCTAGTTTGCACTGTCTCAGATCTATCGTTATAGGCGTGGCCCACTGGAGAAACGGCAAAAAAAATATATCCAAGCTACTGATTATACTTGAAAAAGGGTCATGATACGACGCCACCAGTGGCTTTAAAATTTACCATAAACTGAATATTAGGCCTGTGTTAAGGGGTAGTCAAGGGATGCTGTGACATAAGCTGAACAATGGATAGAAATGGTGCAAAAAAGACTGAAAGGGGATTTGAGGATTTATGCAGGGTAAAATGACTTTCATTTCATTTTTTAAAAAGTGCATACATGATTAATCAAGTGATTAATCTGTTTGTTATGATTTATTCTGATGTAGTGATAGCTTATTTTTATCTAACAATCATCCATCTACCTTCCCATTACAGTGTCATGGGTAGCGAGACGGTGGAGTCTATTTGAGGAAGTATAGGGCACAATGCTTGGGTAAATGTATACCATGGACAGGATGTCAGTCCTTCACAGGACACACACACAAATACTCTCACACCCTATAGGCAGGCTAGAAAATGGATATTCGGGCTTTGGGAAGAAATTGACGTATCCTGGGGAAACACAGACTAACATGGGGAGAACATGCAAACTCTACACACATAGTAGGATTCCAGCCCCCAGCCCTGGACATGTGAGTTGACAGTGATATCCACTTAACCACTGTGCTGCACTAATAATTATCAGTTGATTCAGTTGTTTGACAGAAAAAGAGACTGTAAATGAACCAGATATGGCTTGATAGACTAATTTTCATCTGTTGTCCCTGGCCAGTTCTTAAAAATGCAACCTAAAATCAGCTTAACATATTTGTTGATGAACACAAATGTATCCAGATAGTTCAAAGTTTAAAACTGAATGGCAATCATGCTGTAAATAATTTTTCGCCCACATCGTAGAATTAATTCACTCCCTTGATGCTCTTCTCCAGAGCTATGGACACGGCCCATGAGACATCAAAGTAACATTCATAATCCTGAGAATGCTGGCAATAATCTTTGACTGACTGCATGACATAATTACAGTGACTTATTTGGATAATATTGGTTATTTGTGTATTGGAGTTGAGCCAAGAATGACGGCTAGCCAAGCATTTGTTTATGTCCCTGGCTGCACCCAGAGTCTCTCAGGCTATTTGAAAAGACAAAGTCTAAACATTTTTTGGACTTGTTTGTTTTTCATTAAAGAATAAAATATTACTCTGTCACTCAATGAGTGACAGGCTGCCCATTTGTTTTCTGTAATTTTCCAGTGTAAACCCTCAGGACATAAACACCACACATCAATAGGGAAATATCCCTTTGTATTTGCTCTCTTACCAGCCAATTGTCCATTTATTATGTTATATCCATCACATTTATGTCCTCTTTCTCTCCTCCCTTCTCTATATGTTATATATGTTGAAAGGCTATCATCTGTCAGTATGAAGATCAGCAAGCTGACTGAATAAAAAGAAAATTAAACCAAAAAGATTTTGCTGAGGAGGCCACAGACATCAGACTTCTGTTCAAACAGCCATTTCCATGCTTGTAAGTTTACTGTGTCAGCATTGTAGCCTGATACTATCAGGGTTATGGATTCAATCCCAAGTGAGCATTAATCACCTTGTCACACTTATGCTTGTTTTTTTCTGCATACTCAGACTTGCTTTTGCAGTCCAAAAACATGCAGCTGAACTGGTGACTTGATGTCTTACGACTGCCTAAAATCTGCATCTATGTGTGCCCTGCAGTGGATTGGCATCCCATCTAGAGTGACCCTTGCTACATTTCCAGTGATTCCAGGGATCCAGGTTTCCTTAGAAACAATTTATATGTGTAATTAACCATTTTGTAATTTCAATTTTGATACAGCACATCGATACAATGAGAATTTGAAAAATACGTAACATTACAAAATTAAATCAAGCCAAAATATTGTATATGTCCTGATAGATCTAAGTAAAACACACATTGCTGATGTTTGTTTTTATGCATATTTGATATTTTTGACATTTTATATGTTCTATTAATATGCTTTTGTGTTTAATGTTCCTTTAGTTTAGACACAGGATTGGTAGTTATTACACACTCAATAAATAAATAGATATATTTCACATTTGTTTCATTTGCTTATTAAAAACAATATTTTGTTTAGCTTTAGCTGTCTCAAAAACACCACTGAAGTAAACTACATTCAGGGCAAACAACCAGGAAGTACTGTAAACCAGGCAGGGAGAGAGACCAAGGCACCCGGGAAATGCACTCAGCTTTGATGCTATGTAGAAAATCCTGTCAACAAGATGTGATGTAATTCCTTTTTTTTCACTATGACAGCCTCCCTCTGAAGACAGAATATAGATTTGTAGGAGTCTTTGGCATATATCTTTTCAAATAATTAGAAATGCAGTAGCTTATGTACATTGAAACAACAAATGTCATAGGCCTATTTTCAGTTTTCTACAATAGAATACAAAACTCGTACAGTCAGCATTTGTTTACGTTTACCCTTCTGCCACTTTAAAGTACCCACGTTGGCCAATAGTTCCAAATACTCTGACGCAGTTGTGACGTACATGCTGCAGTACATGGAATTCGGAACGAAATAAGTGTATAAAATTTATTTAACCACAGATATATTATATATATGGTTTGTAAATAGACTGGGCGTATTTATCTGGCAGTGATAAATAATAACATGGAAAGTTACACGTCTCTATCGTGATTGATTTTTACTGTACTCCCTGCTCCTTCGCTTCCTTTCTCATGGTAAAAATATGTCCCTCCGCGGCCATACCATAAAGTAGTACCCATGAATTAATTTGCTTTTCGGCGGCAAGCTGAATGTTCAAGTTTATGTAACGTTGTTTGCACACAGTTCAATGTTCATTTTAAATGGGAGTAAAACAAAAATTGTATGCAGTATTGTGAACATTGATTATTTTTGCCAGGACTCGACGGGATTGCACAATTTGGCATTCCCAGTGTTTATACTGAAGAAGTGCCAACAAGGCTTAAGAAAAAGGAACTGTGCCTGTCTCGATCACTCCTTTGTAACATTGCCTGTTATTACTATCCTGTATAATTTATATTAAACTTCTTATTAAACATTTAACAAGTCATTACGTTGTTTAAAAACGAGTAACGAGAATTCGTTACCAAGACTGACATTTAATTACTGCGACATAATAAAACGAGAACGCACAAATATGTTATCTGCAGAACGAAACTAAATTTTGCATTAAGGGACAGACTACCAAAACCCTTATTTCATTTGAGATTTATGCAAAGAATACCAAATGAATGGAATTGTGTCACGTGAACATGGTTTTATATTGCTCATTAGTTGATGTTGTTTAAAAGTCCATAACCCCCTAATTCACCCGTTAGGGTTATGAAAGCTTTAGATAACTATAAAGCTTTACATTCGTACATTTAACATACTGTATAATTTTGCACTGCAATAGTCTATAGTCATTAATTCTCCACTTAAAGTTGTGCCTAAGAAATTGAGAACTGCTACATCTCACGCTCATGTTTGTGGTTAAACATCAAAATGAATATGAATATTGTAATTGCAAAATACCCATTTAAGCCTGCCATATAACTATGGAAATTGCATCTGCCATCGGAACGACATTTCTGATGACAAAACACTCAAGATCTTGGTGCAGATTATGAAGACAATAACGGATAAATCACAAGGTGGTATATATATGTAGCAGATTATCTGACGTAAAAGATTTACATGCTATTCCCTCGTGATTCTATGTCATACCCATGTGCCTCAAAGGTAAATAAATATTTTCCCCATGTGAAATGGATATTAAATGGAAATGATTAAGACACTGATGGTAACAAAACTGTATACCTTTAATTGAAACCTTTCAAAACGTAATTGACAAGGCGGAGGGATACATACACTCCATCCAAACATGATCCCCCTAGGTTCCTCCTCCACCTCCTTCTTACAGCATGTCAATAAACCCCTGTCTTTTTATTGGCGCAGTCTCCCAGATATCTTGTTTCCTATTGGTTCCTTAAAATGTCAATTACTGAGTAGTTCCAAGCAAGGTAGTGAGCACCACTTCTACATTGTATCGTTTGACTGAACTAAATAGTTAGCTAGCTATTCGCTAGCTATCTTATAGCAAGAAGGGTAATTTAGTTGATGTCCACGTTGATAACTTGTTTATTATTAATGTCGTAATACTTTTTATTCCTATTATTAAATATCAAGTAATTGTATTGTTGAAGTCACGGATGTGGATTTAGTGGCAATTGGTAAGTAACTGACAGCCTAAAGTGGAGTGTTGGCTAGTTAGCTAAAGAGAATGTCTGATAAATGGTCCTTTCGCCGCCGTTGACTTTGTAGGTTGTAGTTGCATGGGTAGCTAGTTATGTTGGCTCGCTGTTCAGCCACTTATTCCACTGTGACTCGTGTTTTAGTGGGACGTAGTATGGGATCTCAGCCTGGTCGTGATTTGGGGAAACGTTAGCCGAGCTGCATGTGACCGTGCGCTGATTTCTGTCCGCGTACTGAGTGCGCTTCTCCGGACAGGCGAGCAGCCGCGGTGCCGCTCGGCTTCTGCCGCGGTGTCAGACTGAGCGCCCGACTGGCCGCTTTTCCCTGCGTGTGGATGTTTTATAAGGGCGAAGGAAGCGGTCTGGTTTGGGGAGACCCTGCGCCGTGGCCGTGACAGCTCCAGACGGGCTGTCACCGAGGAGACGCCGGAGCTGCTTACTCTCCCGGACATGTAGGTTGCCATCCAGCTGCATAATATTAAAAAAATTAACGGACTTTAATAAATTGCTCGAATGGATTTTTTCTTTACGTGAGGCTGTGTTTTATTTTTGTCGTGCTTTTGATTTATGTAACTAGCTATATTATTTAACTACCCCATCTTTCTGTGCGGTTTAGTAAGAAGTCTCATACTAGAGGATTTTCCGCAGCATTTTGAGGATATTTTATGAAGCGTGTAACTTTTTTGTGTTTTTTTTTTTTTTGCTGCATTGGCTAATTCATTGTAAACGAGACGTCATGTAACTGGCACACCTTTGAAAAATAGTTCTGTATTGGAGATTCATTAGACACGATTGCTCTTAGTCAGTAGCTAATTACCTACAAAGTCGACGTTTCTTAACGACAAGCGTCATTAAACCCTCCGCAACCACGAAAGGTAGCTACAGTATTTAAAGAGTTAGTCTGGTTCATCCAAGCCCGTTTTTAGGTAGTAGTTGCTGCCGCTCTTTCGTACCGCTTGTTTGAAACGTTAACACACTTCGCAGTTTCAACTCTACGTTCCGTCGGTAGAAAGGAGATGTTCCGCAGAAGTTGTCTTGCAGTGAATGTTGCTCATACCATATATCACCAGGGTCACCATTTTCTGGGTTTAAAGTAGTGAGTGTGATCTGCTTCGGATCCCGTCTGTTTGCTGCCCTGCTGGCGATAGAGATTAATTCTTTTTTCCACTGTGTGATGGTAGTTAGGAACCCAAAAAGTCTAGACGCATTTATTTAATTCCCTGTGATGGTTTAATTATAAGTGCTATGACGTGTGCTTTCATTAAATCATTATTTTGAATAAACAGTTTAATGACTGACTATACGATCCTTAGATTGCAATGAACTGTCCTCAAGGACAAATTCTGGGTATTATCTTCATCTATCTACTGTCCTCTGGCTATTAATTCGAAGTGTGAAGGCCTGTGAATTTCCAAGCAGCCCCCCCCCCCCCAGCTCATTTTAGCACTAGGCTTATTATAGGTTATTGAAAACCTTGATGTCGTAGTTGAAGTGGCATTTGAAATTAAAAGGATTGAGTGAGGGAATGCATCTTGCCCTTTTGGTGGCCGAGCTCATTAGTGGAAAAGTGCTGCGGTTGTGTCGTCAGGTGAAAGGATTTGTGCATCTCTGAGGGCTTTTCCGTAGCAATGCCCAATGCCCGTATCCCCTTAAATGAAATCTATATCATGGATACCTGTTTGAAAAGCTACAGAATGGTCAAGCAGTAATTCTGCAATCATTAGCTATTCAGGTTGTTATTTAGTCCTTAAATGTATCTGACTTTACCACTTGTTTTTAATGCACCTATATTTGCGTTATAGTATGGGTTTTTGTTGATATGCTGTAGTTGTTGTTGTTGTTTTTTTTTTGGGGGGGGGGGGGGGTGTCATTGCTCACCATTATATTTTGGCAGTAATACAGCAGTAGTAATTAAGGACCAAACGGCTCAATGAATGAGAATGATGAATGTCTGATTTGTTAATTACATGTTAATTTCCTGTCCTGGATTTGCTTTGAAGTGTGCCCCTGGCCCTGTAAATTAGAATAAGGTGAGTCATGCATACAAATATACAGTTTGGGGTATAAAGTTAAACCTAATATTGAACCACAGGCTGCATTGCCGCCAGTGTTCTTTATGAGGCAAATAAGTGTTGCATGCCTGTAATGTGAAAACTTTGTCAAAGAACAAAAAAATCATATCACACATTTAGGTTATGAGTCTATGGAGAGCGATATTTTGTTAAGGTGAAGTTAGATGAAAATCAGTATAATGGGCTGTTGTGACTTTTGGCTCTTCTGAGATTTTCTCTAAGTGGGAGCAGAATGAATATTATCAGTCAACATGACATGCCTTACAGATTTTTTGAGCACTTTCTTTTTAAGCAGGGACTGTTAGTACTGGTCAATATATTGGCCATTCTATTATTCCCAACGGTCCCAGTTAAGATGGTGTTTAGACACTCATCTGATTAATAGGAATGAACTCTGTTCTGTACTTTTTTGAAGTATGGTACTTAATCCGCCCACATTAAAAACCATATTGTGTAGATGCTTATTATATTTCTCTTTAATCTTAAAATGTAAAGTTGAATGAGGTATTGTGAATAGGTCTTGCGTAAGTAGAGAAGTAAAGTTTTAGGGAGGTAATCTAATCGCGAAGTAAAATTTGTTTTACAAACAATGACTCCGCTAGAACCTCACTTTGGCTTAATTGTAATTGGTGCATGTTATGCAGGTCTTATTGGTGGCATTCTGAAATTATGGTATGAATTTTCAGAATAAAGATATGATACATAACAGTTCAAATATCATTAATATTAATGTTGTAACAAGCATAATGGCATTATTTTCAAATATTGTTTTAATAATCATGTATTTTAAATGTATATTTTACAGTCCAATTGACTTTCAAGCCCCAGTAACATGCTTCATTTAAATTACTATCCTGATGATAGTTACTAGTTCAGCAGTGTCAGAAAGAACATTCATATCTATTCCCCCCTCCATAGAGTAGATCGTCGATACTGCAAAGTCTGTTTCAGCTATGCTGTCCCTGCATGTTAAACACCGTAGTTTCGTAAACATCTTCAGGAACCTCTACAGTCCAGTTTTAAAAGGAAGCTGATGTTTGACGCATATTCTTTGCTTGCTTGTAGTTCGTTACTTAGCAACAATTCAGAGTTCAATTTGAGTACGTATTAGAACATTTTCTTAGTCTTATTAGCTAATTGTGAAAAGTGTTCTTGAAAGCAGCTGATATTGAGTGGCATTTTTGTGCAGAAAGCTGTCCACATTGCCCAATTCATGGGCCGTTGTGCACATTCCAAAATAAGAAGCAACCTTTAATTACCCTGGAATGAATTGCTCCAGTAGATTCTATGAAAAGTTTCAAAGTCAACATTCAAATTGAGATATTGAATGAATTGATTTAAGTGTCCATTTTGTAGTATTCTCTACCCAACACTCTCATGTGTTTACAATAAAATGGCAATAAAAGGGAGATCCACATAGGTAAACATGTAAAGAGGTGAGTCTGTTGTTGTGGGAATGCTTCAACTTCAACTTCATCTTTAGCCTTCAATGAGATATTCCACTGCACGCAGCTTCTTCCTCCTGCAGGATCTCTTAGCCGCAGCTTATCTTGGTGAACAATCCTTGTAGCCTGGGGTGGAGCAGAGACTTGTCAAAACCCCTGGTGATATGCTGTGTAGTGTTACTAGTGTAGTCTATTGGATCCAACATAATGGCCTTCCTTCTGACAAAGTAAAATAAAATGGATTGTTATTTTCCTGAGATAAAGATGTCAAGCAGCCAGTGTCGCTTTCGTTGACTTTTTTTTCCTGCAATAGCCTGAATAAGATGATTTCCCGTTCCAAGATTAAGCTTTAGGTCATCTGTGGAGGTGTCTTTAATAAGGACTTGTAGATTCCATCAATTGGCTCCACCATGAATATTATTTGGTAACATCTGGAATTCATATTGGTTGAATTTTTGCTGTAGAACCTTATCTTCAGTAAAGTCAAATATGTCATTGATATTTGTATCTGGTATGCGACTTAGTGTTTACCAAAGTGGTGTGCCAGATAGCACTCAGCACAATCTATTTTTCATCTGTTTTCATCAATGTTTTTTTTTTCCCCGACTTCATATTCAGCCAGAGATTGAATAAGACTGAATATCTTACTCTGTGCTGTGTCAAATACATATTCGGTTACCGTGGGGACATTCCTAGCCAGCTATTATATATTAAATCCTATCTGTTTAAAAAACAACATTCATAACTTGGCTGCATGTAATTCAGGTCAATAATGAAGCATATTTTCTTAAAGGAACAAAAAATGTACGTCTGGCTAATAATTTGATTAAATGACCAAGATTAACTTCTCAGATTAAAAAAAGAAAATTCTCGAGTAGAAGGTATTCTGAACATATATAATTGATCGGGGATCCATTTTCAGGGTGATGTTTCTGTTATTTGTTCAATTTTTGCAGAAAGCCAAATTGCTTGTTGTTGTTAGTATTGTCGTGTCATGTTTAACAATGCTAAATAAAATATATTAAATATACAGTGTCACATGACTAACTTCTGTCAGTGTATTGTGTGGCTTTAGAATTCCCTTGTTTGTTTGCGAGTGTGGTTCTCCTTCAGCAGACCTGCTTTTGCAGGACGTTTGTATCTGCAAGCCTGAGGCGTATATGTCTGTGTATACAGTATGTGCGCCTCTGTCTGCGGCCGTTTCCTGTGAGTCACTCCATCCACATTATGTGTGTCAGCTCATTTCGGTTAGGTTTTTGTTTTTATTTTCATTTTATCATGATCATTTTTTGTTGTGGAACCCGAGATTTGGGAGTTTGGCGTGTAAGTGGTGAGGACTCTCTCTGAGCTGGCACCGCACGTAGTGTGACCCAAGCCTTGGCATGGAGCAGATATAAAGAGGCAAAATGGGGGACGGGATTGGACTTGCTCTGTGAAGACCAGGAAAAAGATGGCCAGTAGTCTTCTGTCGTGACATAAACTCGTGTGTTCTTTTAACAGGTTTAAAAAATAAGTGCTTAGCATTAAATGTTGCAGGGGGATTTGGGGAGTGTGTGCTGCATTGTGCTATGTTTGTTTTTTGGGATGAAGATGATTAGGCAAAATGTCCCTGTGTGAATGTGGTTTTATTTGGTCTTAAGCAAGGGAAATAAATAATACTCATGGCAGTAAGCTCTGAGCCTGTATTAAAACATTTATTGAGAGTCGATTTATGTTTTATGTATCTTTTACCAGACAATGGCTTCGTTCAGTAAGAATTATTTATTAAGGATAAAATATTTTTTTGTATTGGTATAATTTATATACCTCAAATTTTTGTTTTTCAAGTTGTATGGGAGGACATTGGGGTTGGTATGTGGAAAACTTGGGATCAGTGGTCCAACACTTGGATCAGGGAAATTGCAGAAGACTTGTAACTTATTGGTTTTTAGACCCCGGGTACTTTGGGAGAATTATTCATGTAATGGAGTTAGTTTGTATTAAGTTGTCAAAAATCTAAGCCTATATAGACCTATTTACTGCCTAATAAATCTCTTGAAGGTGTTGATGGACAGCGTGATGTTCTGTTAGCAGCTGATGCCCACCGTTACAGAGAGTTGGCATGGCTTCTGTACTCTTTGGCTGTGACCACACTTACTGTAAGCATTCATTAAGTGATTGGTTATGGATATCTGTGTCCCTGTCGTGACAAAAAGGGCATGTGATCAAAGAGGAAAGCCAGCAACCGAGCTGCTCAGTTATATGTGGTAAATAAGATTCCGGGCCTTGTAGCTGCCTCTTGCTTTTTCAAGCTGTATTCAAGACTCCTAGATATATACACCCACCTTAAAAAGCTGTAGTCTGTTAGGTAGATAAGTGAAATAAGAGACGACATAAGGGACCATGCTATAAAAGAATAGCAAACAGTCTGAATTTTCTAGACTAACCACAGAGAATGTATAGCAGGTTATTGTCCCAGTTCAACTGTTTGCTGTGGAATGGAACGTGTTTGTTATGGAACCTCCAGAGGAAGTGGCACAGCTACCTGCAGATTTGTGCATATACAGATCTGTTTGACATCCATCTTTCAGAGGAACTGGTTTGTTTGGCTCCAGACAGCACGCTTGTTTCTGTTTATGTTGGATAGTTACCTCACTGTAATGATAATGTTAGGTATATTGTAAACTTTAGGAGTACCTTGGGCAGCTATGCCATTCTGTTGTTTTTCTTCTTTTGCAAACTGGCCTGATGCACCAAAAATACCATTGGATAATTCTCAAATATTTATGTAGCTATTTACTGTATATCTGTCTTTTTCAATGCCTTTGGTGTTAGAGAAGCTGGACTGAGGTCAGTTGTGCGTAGTGGAGGGTGGAGATGCATCATGAACAGTTTGTGAGATTAGGTGTGTTCTGCAACAATTTTTTCCCCCTGTAGTTTGCATGCAAATCAATGAAATGCTACTCTGTATCAAAACCAGCTTTCTTTCATATTAATTGTTTAATTGGATAAAACAAACCTATTTTGTTTTTATGAAGCAGACCAAAGTTTTGGATGGCAAAACTACTGAGGGACCATAGCTACAGAGTTAAGGGTAATCACTTCTTCTCATAACTGTTTTTCATCATTCCCGTTCATTTAATTGCCCTTGGGTGTATTTTATATTTGAAGTGAAGCTGTTTTGAAATGAACTGGTAGTGCTCGGAACTCCAAAATGGGCTACCATCAGGCATGTCACTTCTGGTGTCGGCTTACTGAAGTGGTGGCAGCTGTTCGGCCCTTAAAGGGGAAGTGTAGGCCTGTAATTTGAATTTTGAATTACTGATGCCTGCTTACAGACACAGAGACACTCTTCCGGGGTTTTGTGTCCGTGTGCGTTTGTCAGAGTTCGCTGTTTTACTTATACATGTAGCATATTAACATGCTGCCAAACCTCAGCCAAGTGGCTGAAATCGTTTGGAGTTCAGCGCATTATTAGTAGATGGTGTGTGCACATGCTGTTGTGTTCAGAAATGTCAAGTATATGACCAACCCCTGATGTATGCAACACAATAGGGCTTCTTTGAATTCTGAAGTCTTAATTAATTAATCATACCATACTGTGTTTTTGTGAAACTGTGTATGTAACTTAGCACACTGCTGTTACCTCACCTGCTTCTGAAAGTTGTCATAAAATACTGAATCTAAGACTGGAAATGGACTAGTTAATTGTATATATGTAGAGGAATGTAGATGTAAAGTCCTGGTTTGTGTCAATACTGTGAGCTATATCGGAGAATATTACAAATATCAGTGTATTTTAAGAATCTCTTGAATACATAGATTAATTCCAATTTTATATTTTTGGATTCTCTTAATCAAGTATTAATCAATGCAGTAGTGCTGCACCAACATGGAAATTTTGACTAATACCAGTATATTTTTGTCTAATATTGCTGATACTGATAGTGGAATGACGCTACATGTTTCTTGTTTTCTGTGGAAAGCTAAAGATTGAACTGTGGACCAGTTTTATTAATGAATTAAAAATGTTGCCAAATAAAATTGTCTTATGGGCTGGTACTTTGTTTGCCTTTCAAAGTGTCACTGATGAAATCCCTTGTCTTTCACTATGGAAAATGGCTGATTGTCATTCAATGCAATCTTCTCCTTTATTGTACTACGTATGAATTTCTGTCTACAAAGTTTTATCATTGAAGTTTAATGTCGGCCAAAAATATTGACTAAGATTGACACAGTAGAATATCTTGATTTTTAATGAATATCGGCCAATACTGGTATGTAAACCAATAGAGATATCCCCTGATATGTTGTTTTTTTTTTTTTTGTTTTTTTTTTGGTCTGAGTTCTGATCTGATCTTTTAATAAATATACAAACGCATAAACACATACAGTAGGCGTTGCTGCATTCTTTGCCTGAGTAAGCCTCGTGATTTCGCAGTATTCTTCCTTGTGATGTTTTTGCAAGTGCATAATTAGATTCATTGTATTAAACAGGCTCTGTTGCTACCGTCTCTTGAAAGGATGACATTGCAAACATTGTAAGTAGCTGTTGGTCTACTTTCAGTCTTCCCAATTTAAAGAATTTCCACATGACTGACGTCTTGGTAGTTTGTAGTTTCAAGCCATGTGCTTCAGGCTTACAGCACTGTGTGATCGTAACATTCTATCTGCGCAGCTGATGTAAATTGGGTGAACACGGAAAGTTCAACTGCATCATTCCTTGGGTTGGGCTGCGATAGCCAATACCGATCAGTTAAAAAATGCCAGGATCCGCCCTGATTTCGAACTTTGATATTAGCTTGGAACATCACTGTTAACCGATATATATAATGGATCTCTACTGCGCAGTAATTTGCATGACTTTAGTTGTTTTTTTCCTCTAATGGTTGTTTATATTAAGAATGATCTTCATTTACCCACCAGTAAGTGGTTCATGCTGCTTCTCGCTTCACCCAGGGGGTAAATGGATGTTCACGGCTGCAGCATGTGTCGGCTAAAAACATGTCAGGCATGGTTATATCCCCGCTTAGCTTCACCAGATGACGGCGGTCAGCTGTGAGCTTCTGTAAGTGGCTCTAAGCCCTGAAGACTGCAGCACGGCAGAGTACACTGCACCCGCTATGTCTGGATCTTCCCTTTCTCTCTCTTAGCAACAATCACTAGAATATAGATGCTCCCCACGTTATGATGGTCTATGTTATGATATTTTGTCTTTACAGTTGTTCTGTTTTTCACTTTCAGTATATTACTCTGTAAGTTACATGAGATATTCAACACTTTATTATAAAATAGGCTTTGTGTTAATGATTTTGTCCATCTGTTGGCATGTTTAGTCTGTGCTAGGCTAGGCTATGATGTCTGTTAGGTCTTTTAATCTTCTTGCCCTTGTGTTATAGAGTTCATGAATATGCATTGCTTATTACTGGTACATTTCATACACTACATTTATTTGTATACAAAACTATTGCCGTCTTAAAATCAGTCAGTTAAGCTGTATTTCCAAAGGGAAGAAATGACCTTTTCCCCCAGCCTGCAGTCTATGGCCGTTCCTCAGCATAGTGAAATTTTCAATAGTACTACTTTCATCATGGTTTTATTAGCTTTTGAGAAAAGAAAAATATCAGGCCTTTGAATGCTTTAATGAGCAGAAGCGTTCTCAGTAACCTTTCGGAAAACATGAGACTTCTCAGGCTCTGCGACACAGGCACGTAGCCTGTGGTGGTGCTAGAAGGTGTCTTCACAAAGAGGCTGTAGGTGCTAAGAGATGCTGTCGGGCGAGGTCTTAGCACATTGGTCCTGTCTTTGCCACAGAGAGAAGTCTACAGTG
>JAODUD010000134.1:15748971-15759796 GCA_026784285.1 Stomatorhinus walkeri
CCGCCCTTTGCAGCACAAGTTGTTCTTGCTCCTTGCAAACAGGCCTCACAGACATTGTCGTTTCCCCTGGCCATCGCATGCAGTCCGGCTTGGCAAGACCTGCATCCACAAAAAGCACAGAACTGCGAAAGCTGTCGGCTTCAAAGTATTTTTCTGGCCTACGGCCTTTTTGCGTACAATTCTCTAATCTGAACCCCCGACAAACACTTCACTTATGTGGTTGCTCCACTATGCAGGCTAAAGAATCAGAATAGCAATTCGAAATGAAGAGCTGTGAAGATTCTCCGTAGGCAGTGAAGGTAAACCAAGCTTTTGTGGAAGCAAGAGTTTCTGTTGTTTCTTTTGTTGTGTAAGAGAAGGTAGCCGCTTGGTGGCATGCAGAGATAGATGGACAGATACATCTCTTCGGTTTAATTCACCCCCCCACACATTGTTGTCTCAGCCTATATCCTTCTCTGCCTCAAAAGTTCTTCTTGCCTGTTTTTTTTTATTGAGTACTGTAGCCTTCTATACTCTTAAAGAGTGACGATATCTAGCCTTACATAGGAGGTATGGAGCGCACACTGACAGAGCGCATCGCCGCACCCACCACACGACAAACCGGCTCCGGGATGAGAGCTTGAGTGTAGCCATGCGGCGGGTGATGCCTCAGCACCACACCAGTCCGGATGGAATGCAACAGTGTGAAGTTTTTTTTTTCTCCCAGTGGCAGGAGTGTCAATCCTGCCGCGAACCCCTAAATGTTCCCTGAAGTTTGGAGACCTGGCTGCATGTATCCAGGACAAATCACTCGCAGGTTTAGGGCCTTGCTGAAGGGCCCAATACAGTAAGATCACTCCTGGCGTTCACAGGATTTGAACCGGCAACCTTCCGATTGCTGGCACAGATCCTCAGCCTTGGGGCTGCCTGTCCGCCCTACTAACCTTGGATAACCCATTAAATCTCTTCATTATATCAAAGGGAGAACCGTCCAGCTGCATTTCCTCTAACTATTGCTCCCCACTGCTTTCTGAGTGCGGTTCGTATATAATTTTTGCTCCTTTTCATGACTGCTTAACTGATCGAATATCAGGCTATTTAATAGTTTTTTTTCTTTATAAAAAAAAACAAAACAGCCTCACTTGTACTTAAGGGGGCTGGGGGGTGTTCTTGTAAATGAAAAAGAATTTAACTCTGTTTTCAGCATTTTACAGCTGATGGCTGTCATTAAAGCAGCCCCTGATCTTGATAGCGAACAGTGAAAGATATATTGAGGTGGCTTTGGATAAACTTGCTAGCTTTTAATATCTTAAGTTAGTCAGATGTCTAGAAATCGGTTGACAGTATGGCATGTGTTTGTGTATATTATATACATACACCTTTTGATTCTCGGTCGGTGGGTGGATGGATGGATGGAGATAAATGAAAATCAGAATCGTAAGCTCCAAGCAGAAATGCTGGAGGCCCAGTGAAGGAGGTGATGGAGGAGATGACTATGTGAGTAGCTTATAATATTTACTTTAATAAAGCGCACTTTAAACTCCCACCCCTGTCCTTTGTAAAAGCCACGGTTTTGGCAATAGCTTGTCCCCTTCTGACTCTTGGGGGACAGCGAGGCCATCTTGTACTGTTCCTAAGGTGAGGGGATTTTCCCTTCGTTCAGCCTTGTCTCTCCGGCATCATCTCTCCATTCTCCCCACACGGCCACCTGATCTTCGCAGCGGCCTTGGCTGTGTAGTCTGGTTGAGGGGTGATGCCCTGTGCTCAGCCTCCATTTTGTTTCTCGGAAACCCTTCTCCTCTCCTCGGTGAAGCCGTCTGTTTGGTTCTAGGACAGAGACGCCGCTTTCCAAAGCCCATGTTTGCACTTCTGAAGTAGAGTAGCAGAGGATATATAAAGACAAACAAAAAAAACACAAAAAAAGACAAGTGACTCCTGTAAAATAAAAGATATTTACTCGTTATCTTTACGACGTGTATTAAAATTCTGCAATACTCCAGAATTGTCTAATATTTTTATCTGTTACGTACAGTATATTGAGTATTTTATAGTGTGTTTATCGTTAGTGAAAAGGGATTCACTATTTCTTATGAAGGCTGGGAAACTAAAATATGTTTTATTGTGGTTCTTCGTAGAGGGAAACTTGATCCTCTATTGGGTGAAACTTCTAGGGGCAGATGAGTGTCCTTGGGCCCCATGCCCCCCCCCCCCCCATCCTAAACATTTTGAGTTTTTGAGTATTACTGAATCCAGGCTGAGACATGGTCAGAGCATAAACAAGTAGCAAGTATCTGAAGTGTCTAAAAACGTTTTCAGCAGTGGCGTTTCCACAACGTGTCTCTCTCTGATGTCCATGCACATGAGTACAGTAGCACTGCTCAGCTATACCAGTACCGATAGAGCTGTCTTTTCTTATTGGATGTGTCTGGAACTCACTGAAGAGCTCCGTTCTGTTTCATGCACCTGCTGGGTTTTTTTTTTTTGCTTTTGAATTTATTCAAGCTGGAAACATTGTTTTTTTTTTCCTTTGTGCATCGTCATTTGGCAGCTGCTGGTTTTTAAGAAAAACAGCTTGGTGATGTGGGTGTTCTGTGTACTGTCAAAGTTACACCTGACCCATAAAGTATCAAAGTATCAGCTGTTGCCATTGTGACTCACTTTGGCAGACTAGAAGTTGCTGATCGAACATCTCCCACCCATCCTGAGAAACCCACTCAGAAGTACTTGATGAAAATGTCGGCATGGTTCATTTATGGACTGTAGCATCTCATCTGTCTATAGGTTAAGGTCACCACCATGGTACCTCTGCCGTGAATCAGGGGACTTTCTCACTCACTAGTGAGAGGAAACCATTCTCCGTTAATCAGCCAGCAATACAGGTTCACCTTGCATCACTCCACCGCAGTCCTCGCAACCAAAGTTACATGCTGTGCCCTTTCTGTCGACGTCCTTCGGTGCTGTCCCGTTCCTGCTTTTTGTAGGACATTGCTGAACGCGCTTGCAGACCTCAGAGGAAAAGCCTGACTGCAAGAGGCACCGGCTGTACAGACTGGCATGGTAGTTTAAAGGGAAACCTTGTGCATCACTGATGGGGCGTACTAGCGAGCGCCGTCTATGGACAAAGACATGGTCTCTAAAGGCTCCGAGACGCCTACCTACAGCTGATCTGCAACTGGCCGTAAACTAAGGAAGCAGAGTCCCGGGTACATACTGACCAGAGAGGACATGGGCCCCGGACTTGTCTGCTTTTATGTACTTTGGCTTTAAGCACTGAAACATAACAGCTGTTCAGACACTGAGCTGAGTCATTGTAATCGAAAGGAATGACAATCTAAAAGAGGTGACCTGCGCCCCTTATTTCACATGTATAATGTTGTTTTAGAATATCACTCATTTTGTAGTGTTAATTTGTGCTGGTGACAGTTTTGTTGTCCTTTTTTTATTAATATTATAGTTATTGTTATTACTAATAATGATAATGGTAATAATAATAATGAAAGCCAATCGTTTTCTGCCGTTTTGTGTGGGGTAGAATTCTTTTGTTTGATTTTTTTTGTTATAAATATTATATAAAGTATATTTTTGTTTTCTGTTTGTTCCTTTTTTCTTCAAAGGGGTGTTAACTAATATTGCACGGTTTATGAGTAAATTGTAGTAATATTAGTGCATATAAATAATGGAGTAAAGGCAAAACACAAGTTGAATAAAACTACCAGTCAATGCTGCAATTTTTAGTCTAATGTTTAAAAAAACTGGTTAATACATGAAGTGGCAAGTGCACATTTAATTTATTTCTGATCAGACACAAAGTTTTCAGTAATGTAAATGCATGGTATTAAGCAACATATGGATCAGTAATCCATATAAATATATCAAAGAAAAATATTAATGGGATTATAAATCACAAGATGTAACAGAAGAAAAAGGTTTAAAATAAGAAAATTATAGCTAATATATTGTGTTTGGCTAGTCTGCTTTGAGGTTTGTAAAAAAAAAAATATATATATATATATATAAAATAAAAAATAAAAAGTTTTGTTTTTGGAGAATGATATACAATTTGTGTATATTTTCATAAACAAAGTATGCACTGATATGTTATTAAAATTCTTTACTGCTTTTACAAAGTGTTTGTTATTGTACCAAAGTATCCATTTGTCCCTTGACACCTTTCCCTTTTTGCGTATGTTTTACCGTATTTTATATATTAAATAGACAAGTTGACCTAAAAGGAGAGGTTGTTTGGTTTTATTCAATTTCAGTGAACACTCCATATCCATTTGAATGATGGTTGCTATCATAAAATATAAGTATATTTTATTTGTTCCACTGAAAAGGTTTTTAAAACTGGCTAGTTAAAGATCTTTGTTCCATAGCAAGTTATGTGATGTTTTATACAGTACCAGCGTGGTTAGAGTGCCTCACCGAGTCTGTAATGCACCATTTTATCCACCAGGTGGAAGTCTGCTTGCTTTCCAAGCCAATGTTGAATACCTGCCATGTTGTGGAATCTGCCAACAGAATTATGTTTCAGCTTAACTTTCCTTACCTGTTTCACAGCTTTGTGCTTAGGTTTGAAGGGCTGGGTAAATGGGGACTGACTTGTCCAGGATTAAAAAAAAATGCATCTCCAAACGTCTCCATCTGGTACAATGTCTGTCTTTTTTCCCTCCTCTTGAAATCTGTTCTTCTGACTGCACGAAAGGAAACGGATGCTTGCGGGACGTCAATGTAAGAGCACCATTGTGGGTGAGTAAGGAGAGGAGAATGTGCAGGCAGCTGGCGGACGGGGGTGGCGTCGAGCGGCGGATCTGCTGGAGGATGATGCATCCTTTACGGCCCTGACTTATGCCGGACCGCTGTCTGTTTCATTGAATTAAGAGCATTTTATATATATGAAGTATTATATATAACACGTTCATTTAATTCCTAACTGATCCTGATCGGATTAATCCCTCCCCCCCCTCAAGTTATACAGTTCTATATATTTTTCTGAAGGGCACTGTATGTGTCCCTTACAGTGGTGCTGTCTGCTGTCCGGTGTAGCAGTACGGGGGAGGGAGGGGGTGAGGATCGAGAAGCTTAACTACACATGCCTGGAGATTAGGGTGAAGGTCATGTGACACCACGCTCCGGCCGGAGTATTCACAGAGCCCAAGTCGGCTCGCGGCCTCAAAGAGCTGGAGGGGGAGAAGCTGCCCGCTTCCAGGCCCGTCGTGTGCAGCGATTGATCAACAGAAGGACGGTCATTATGCTGATGTATCATAGATTTGTCAAATGAAACATGAAGTCCAACATGTAGCTTTTCAGTTGGGTAAAGAGTACTGTGCAGAAGTCTTGATTGATTAATAGAGCTGTAACTCAATCATGGAATGGCTATGGTGCCCTGAGGAGAGGTTTGGGTTCTGATACTGTATGCATCTAGCTATTCTGCAAGAGATCAGTAACTTTTTGGAAAACAAGAAATTCTTGTTGGTTTTTGTCTTGCTGTTCATTTCCATGAGTTCAATTTTTATGCACTTACTTACGAACCAGTTCAATGGCTTTGAATGTCTTCTTCAACTGCCGAAGTCTTTTTTGTAGTACTGTGTATGTTATGGGAGTTGGGTAAAAGCTGTGAATAAACAACTAGCACTAATCAGATGATTGGTGAGTAGTAATTGGTGTTAGACTGCGGGGGGTGACATTTCAGTCAGTGGTGCCATAAAAAAGAGGGTTTTATTTTTTCAATAATAGAAAAAAATGCGGCCAGTGTGAGTAAAGGAGAGTGAGTATGCCCTGAATGTGTGGGGGTTTGCACAAATGCAGCGACGAGGGTCCGCCGCTGCCCCTGACCACGCTGTCAGCTGGGGCGGTCAGCTGCCTTTGTGCTGGGCAGCCGCTGAGCTCATGCGTTTGACAGGCAGGCAGACAGGGCCTGCTGTTGTTCTCTGAGGCGGCATTTGCTAGAGCCTCGGTCAGAGCTAAACATAGCTGCTTCTCCAGCGCCTTCTGACCAAGTTTTTATGTTTTTTCTTTTTAAATGTATGAAAATGCAGCGGCTGAAAGTGTACAACTTATGGCTGTAGTGACGACGTAATGTTTTTAAAATGCCGTCTCAGACCACCCTTAAGATGTATTAGGACAATTTACTATCTTTCAGAGAAAATATTATCTGACATTTGAAGGCATTTCGGTTGTCGTCGTCAGTTTATAAGCTTTAGTTACTTTCATACAACCACAGAAACGCCAGCCATCTGCGTCTGAGCTTATGTGACACAACTTGTTTTTCCTCATGAGGAAAAATTAAAAAATGTAAAGCCCTTTAAAACCTTTCTGTCTATGTGCTTATCTGTTTGTCTATCCATCCATCCACCCTGCCAGCCATCCACAAATTGCCACGTAAAATGTTACATAGTCATCCATCTCATCTTTGCTTTAAGGGGCGCAGTTGGTTTGGGGGGACAGATGGCTTCCAGGAACGTGCACTGTCACCCAGAGTCAAGATATTTAATCTGGATAAAGTTTCCTTTTCATTCCACCAACGTGGGCTTAAAGGACTGGACTCCACTCTTCGATTGATGTGTGACGCACACCTAAAATATAGACCCAAAGTGCAGCTGACCCAGCTATTAATATTGTTCTTGCAGTCTGTTTCATCAGTTGAAGTTACTCAGTAATGTCATATGGCTGTGATATTTATGAGAGGAGCAGCTGTCCTTGCGGCATCATAGCAGCATTTCACTCATCACATTTTCCGGATATTGCAGCATGTGATATCTAATGTAATGTGTGTGGTATGTAATTTGATGTAATCTGCCATAACGTTAATTTTATTATCAAAGTTCAAGACTCACTTGAGTTTAAAACTTGGTCAATATACCTCAAAATAATTAGTTTCAGACATCTTCACATCATGCTGTGTCTCACAGTAATGTTGTGGTATACTCGGACCGGCGTGTTCCTCAGTGATGTAGCGGTATACTCGGACCGGCGTGTTCCTCAGTAATGTAGCGGTGTACTCGGACCGGCGTGTTCCTCAGTAATGTAGCGGTGTACTCGGACCGGCGTGTTCCTCAGTGATGTAGCGGTGTACTCGGACCGGCGTGTTCCTCAGTAATGTAGTGGTGTACTCGGACCGGCGTGTTCCTCAGTAATGTAGCGGTGTACTCGGACCGGCGTGTTCCTCAGCTTTGTGATGACTCATCGAGCACCGATAAGTGTTGAATGAAAATGAAAGTGGTTCACAACACATTTCCACAGTTTCAGGGAATCTGTTACAAAGAAGTGGAATAGAATGACGACTCCAGGATGACTTGTAGCGCGTGGGATGGTCTGATGTCAGCATAGTAGCATTTTCTCCTTTTTGAAACCTAGAATTATGATGGGGAGGATTTAACGAGAAGGGAGGGAGTGAAGCTGCTGCTTTATGAATAGCTGCCATTGTCCTAAATAGGGGTGAAAAATGGCCTTGAGAAGGCGACTCGTATATTGTTGCGTTTTCTTCATTTTTTCTTTTTCTTTTTTTTACTCGTGTCTTCTCACGCATCGGAAGGCTGCTCATTGAGTCAGAGATGTTACTGATCTCACTGGGACCACCATTGTTTCAATTCTGTACATATGTGAGAAAAGCTGGAGAGAATTAGAGGCTTTCTTTTGGCTATAAATTCACTATTTTACCTGGCATCCTGTCCTGGGTCCCCTGCTTTGTGCCCTATGTTGCCTGGGTGGGGCTCTTTGTGTTTCTGGACTGAAGAAGTAGGTGGAGGGAGGGACGGACGGACAGACAGAGAGAGATCTAACACAACCTCTGTTATCTAACTATTCAATATGACCCAGTTGACATGGTCGTTGACACGACTATTTCTGGGTCTTTTCCTCTGTGTCCCACGGCATTGTTCCCTAATGCTATCATCTGCAGCTCACTGGCATGACAGAAAACCTCACTTTGACATTATGTTTTGACTTTTGCACAGAGACTCACTCATCATCCAAAACTTGGGTTCTCCAAACAGTTTTTTTTTCTTTTGTGATCTCTATAGAGACCACATAGAGCAGACATGAGAGAGAATATTCAACACAATCCCTGAAATAAAATAAAAACATTTCATAGACTTTGCCAATTACTTTATTTTCTCTTGCACAATGTTAGCACATTTTGTCAAAACAAGATGACCATTAAAACTACCCAGGTAGTCTTCCACAAGACAGTCCCCCCCCACCCAATGCTACCTTGTAAAACAGATTGAAGCTAGACATTTACTTCCCTCGGAGGAACATAGCTGTCAGCCAGGGTATTAACAGTTTTAAATGAATGTATCCCAAAGTAACTTTTGTCTACAAGAACATTCTCAAGTGCTGTATCCTAGAAACAGAAATGAACTGGTTTTCCAATACCAAAGACAAATGAGAATACAGAGATCTAATTTAAACTGTCTGGCTCTGAAGCAAAAACAAGTAGTCACCACCAACATATCTAACCTTCAGAACACCTGCAGTACCGTATATTATCATTCATTATTCAGAATTTATACTGCATTGTGGGTAAGAGTGTCAACATACAAAGTATTAGAGAAATTTGGTATGTAGGGAACTGGTTTATTTATATGTACTGGAATAGGTGAAATTTAAAATTGCACACTCATGAATAAAGATGCTTTGTAGTACTTACTGCGACAGTATTTAATGGTAGGACTTAGCTGCCCTGTAACTTCACAAAATAAATACAGAATGAGGATGTAGTTCTGATAAATACTCATAAATAAATATTCGGTATTTTGGTTTTGTGAAACCTACTAAAATCATCAAAGCTCCAATTTAAAAAATAGCTGCTTAAGGACGGTCAAGAAATGTCAGTTAGTTGTAGCAATATAGTAATAGTATAGGCACTGTTGGTGTTGTTTAAAGGATGTTTAAATTTAGGCTTTTAAAAACATTTTTAAAGAAAACTTTAGTATTTAAAATCAAAAAATAAATTGCATTGTCATGCTACTATTTTCCTAAATGTTTTGTTAAAACGCAAATAAACAGTCCTCTCTAAAGTCATGCATCAAACCTTGTCATGCAGTACACAAACTTTATAAAATACAGCCACCAGCTCCTTTAGGGATGTTTGTTTCACGATTTCATATAAAATGTCACACTTTCAAGAACAACCTCTGAAATACATACATGATGTATTATTTGATGTTATGAGCTCTTCTTTGAAATGTCCTGTATATCTGCCGCAATTTAATCTGTTTTATTTGCACTGTTATGTGCCGTTACTGTTTCAGAGAATATACTTATTCGGTTTTATTTATAGAATAGGATGCGTTCTACTCCCTCAAAAGTACTGATCATTCTTAGGAACTTTAATTTCAGCGCTACTTAGGAAGTCATTTCAGCAGAACATCTGCACTTTTCTCCCAGCACTTCCTAATCTTCTCCACCTGACCAGGAGTCTTCCCCTTCCAGAGATTCTTCAGAATGGTTCTTGTCGTCTTCCATGTTTTTATAAAGTAGTTGCTTGATGTGAGCAGGCATTTGCTCTTGCTCTGCTAGACCGTGTGATTGAGCCCCCTTCAGTCTTAATTCTGCGCACTGTTTAGTTTCTAGCATGCCCTCTGTATTTTCCGCGTTCGGATTAGGGTGCATGTTAACACATTCCAAATTCCCACACTCCTGTGGATCAAATGAGGCTCCCATCTTTCCATTAGAATTCCGAAACTCCTCCTTCAGAGTGGTGCTAAACACCTCTGTGCATTTTTCATGTATTGGGGGCAATCCGTCAACTTCTGCAGTGAAGGTGTCATCTTCCTTTGTTTTACTATTATGATGGTCTCCATTTTGCTGTTTCCACACTTTTGACTCTCTATCTTCGTATTTTTGCTCAGTGTATGAAAAGTATTCTTTTATGTTTTCATCACTTTGGATAAACTGGTACGGTGCCTTTAAATCTGTGCCAATAATCCCCCACTTATCATCTCGGAAATGATCACTGCTGCCCCGGGCATTTTCTAAAGAGGTGCTGGATGATTCTGGAAAATGCTTCTCTGTCTCCCCTATTAATCCAGAATCATTCACAGAACATGTCATCGTTTCCCTCTCTTTCTCTCTTCTGTGATTTTCAGAGATTTCTTCCTGATTGATAGATTTTAATGACTGACTGGCATTGGGTGAGTCATCATCAGAACTGTAGGAATACTCTAAGTCAGATATGGCAGTATGTTCTAGAACTTCTGCGATGCTTGTGATCTCACTGTGCAATGAGAGATCATCGGTGAGATCCACATTTGTTAGCATGGATGAGTTCTCATCCTCCTCTATCTGCTCAGGAGGCATTTCTGTTCCCTCACTTTTCAGTACATTCTCTGACCCTTCATCTGATGTCCCGTTTTGTGAATATAATATATCACTTGTGTTTTCATTTTCAGTGGAAGGTGATTGTCCATATGATAATATTGTGAAGTTCTCAACGAATGGTTCTTTTCTGATACCTTCCTCATTGTCTGATAAATTCCCTGAGCTTCCTTCACTGTCGATATTTGCAGGATTGACAAGGTTTGTTTCATTGTCATAGTTGTCATGACCCTTTGGCTCCATGAATTTCTCACATTCTGTAGTATCTTCTTGCTGCAGAAAATTCCTGCCCACCTCCAAATTAACTTGGGTTGTGGGGTCATCTTCACTGTCTTTCTCTAATTCTGCTTTGATATCAATTGAATCTGCTTCTTGTGGCAGTAAAATGCTGCCCACCTCCAAATTAACTTGGGTTGTGGAGTCATCTTCACTGTCTTTCTCTAAATCTACTTTGATATCAATTGAATCTGCTTCTTGCTGCAGAAAATTGCTGCCCACCTCCAAATTAATTTGGCTTGTGGGGTCA
>JAODUD010000134.1:15838866-15851465 GCA_026784285.1 Stomatorhinus walkeri
GAAGGTGGAACAGGGCGGAGCCTGCAGGAGACAGGGCTCCACTGGTCACACTGCAGGGAAGGTGGAACAGGGCGGAGCCTACAGGAGACAGGGCTCCACTGGTCACACTGCAGGGAAGGTGGAACAGGGCGGCGCCTGCAGATGCAACAGAATTACAACCGCATCTAAAGCTTCTCATTTTTCAAAGCCCGTCATTTTTAAAAAGACAAATAAAACCGATTTTGGCATTGACACAGGAGCTTCCACGGATGGTTACACAAAAAAAAAACATTCCATTAAAACAAGGAAATGGCTATAACCCCAGAATCCTAACTATGATCCCTTTGTCGTTAGACATCCATGTCCAATTCATGGCCCACTAACCAAAAGTCATTTTACTGTAATGGTGCAGTGATGCTGTAAGGTCACCATTATTCTACACAGCATGATTTAAGTCGGTTGTCGGATTAATAAAAATGAATGAATCGCTCTAGACTCCGTGTGCAAAAACCACGGTAACTTCATCTTGTGATTGCTGGACGTGTGATGCTGTGAGGCTCTTCCATGGTGCTGGAGCACAACGCAAGGCTTGTTGCGTACACTTCAGCGCCTGAACAAAGCACAAGGCCTGCACAAGGTCATAAACAATAAAAAGCAAGGAAAAAAAAAACATTCGTAAGAGGAATGAATTGCAAAAAAATTTTACAAAGCAAGTAAGGCTATTATTGATACAGCAATTATGTATTAATTTCTTCACGCAAGACACATATTCCGTTTCACATATTTAACATTCTAAAACTAAATGCATGTTACGTCAAATCGGTTTTCTGTGAAGAGTGACAAAATAATTAATTGCATTAAGGAAAGCAATTTACTGCCTATTTTTGAAACAACATTTTACAGCAGTCCTGTAAAATCTATGCTTGCATTTAGTAATTCCGAGCATCTGCTCTTTTTGTCCGTCAGTCCGTGCAACGTCGTTCAGTTCAGATACTATGAATAATAGATTCCGAAAACAAATCATTTAAATACGGTGAGATGTGAGCAAAAATAATGGTGAAGGTGTTACTTTAATTATGCAATTTTAAAATATTACTGTTCGAGGATTTTAAAAAAATCAATAAGATCAGAATGCCTTCTCTACTTTAGTATTTCAATTTATGTTGCTTCTGCAAAGCAAACCCAGACTGATATCACTGCCGCGGCGGTGCCTGTTGCCGGTGTCGTATTACAGGCAGGACGGTGTCTGACCCAGGAAGATCCTGGCAGATGCCTGGGGATGGAGCGTCGGTCCTTCCACCGTCGTGCGAGGCGCCCGTGCCAGCTGGCAAGCGTCATGAAGAGTGGTCGTGTCGGGACACGTGGACTCAGTACCCGAGGGGCGGCACATTTGCACACAGCAGCCTGCACCACACAAAGCCGGCATTCTGGGCCCACGGTGCCATGTGGTCGGCGCAGCTGCTGCGGACACACCCATCTATCAGAAATCTGTGTCACAAACAGGTTCAGTGCAGTCAGCGCTGGATCTCTGCTTTCCCTCGTTTGCCTTGGAGGGAAATTAACTTTGGTATTATTCGTGCCTATTTGATAGCGAAATCCGAGGTCAAGGCAAACAACGCTGGGCGGCCTTCGGGAATGCTTTTCATTCAAGTGGTCTATTTTATCTACGCTCCTGAAGAAAACGTGCTGAAAGGGTTCGAATATGCAACCACAGTCCCTATTGACTGACTTGTGTAAATAGTTCAAATGTGAGGCAAACAGTTAAAGAATGACTTTTAAATTATACGGATATCCTTAACCCAGCAGCGAGGACAAATAACACTTTGGGATCATTCAGAAGGTCGAGATATCATTAACCTGACTTGTTGAGGCAGAGTGACGAGGTACCAGTTATTCAATTGGAAGGTTGAGAGTTCAAATATGACAAGAGCCTCTTTATTTTGGGACGGTGTGGTCATGGTCGTGGTCGTGGTCATGGTCGTGGTCGTGGTCAGCAGAGTAATTTCAGCACTGGGCCCTATAGCAAGGCACTCAACTCAAACTACTCCAAGGGCTGGCTGACTCTGCTCTCTCAATTCTGTGTCACTTTGGCTAAATATATCCAATGAATAAAGAAATGTAAATGACCAGAGAGTAAAGATTATTACTCTCTCACATGCTTAATTGTCATGGGTTGTGATTTTTTTATTGCATGTTATTAATTCTAATAAGCTGGACACTGCATACAGTATCTGTAACAACTTTTTCATCTAAACATTTAGCATGAAAGAAGTAAATATTTCCTGATATTGTCATTGGTATTTGGGGTCTGATTAAAAATATGCAGATTCATAGTCTGCTTAAGAAATGTTTGACTTTTCCTATGAGTAACACAACAAGAGGATGGCAACACATTTTAGGGTCTTCGTGCTTAGCAAAAACGTATCAGGGCATATCTGGGTGCTGAGGCTGTGTGGGCTCAAGGACAGGGCTGATCGAACAGACCGAACTGCAGATCTGGATCTTTCCCTCAGAAGGAAATCTGACACAGCCACCGGCCAGCCTGACACTCATGAAGTGCGGCATCAACAAAAGCCGCCAGGAAACGAAACTCAAAATGCAAAACAATGACATGATGACCAGCCACAATTAAACAGCGCTACATGCCAGCCTGGCTCCGTCTGAGTCAGAGCTGCGCTAGGCCTCTTCGCACAGTCCTGCCAGAATGGCGAAAACCCCCATAGCAACCAAACACTGAGGAACACAAAGCCGGCAACGTGGGAGAAAGGGGACGCTGCAAAGCATTTCTGCACGTCTGTGGCGACAGACTGGGCGTGGCTCCACTTCGCATTCTCCACTGCGGAGCAACACACCCAAAATAGATCTCAGAAGGTATTTATGTTTCCGCAACACAACATGCATCTCACAGTTTGGTCTTATGCAAAATTTGCACACAGACAAGGTGTTAATCACATTGTCACCACGTAATCAATGCCTGCAGTTGCATTATTTCCCACAGCAGGCCACAAAACATTTGAGTACACACTGCAGGCCTGCGCAGCACTCTGTCAGCCTGACTAACGCATGCGCGCACCACACCCCGCAGGTCCTCATTCTGGTACTCTATGTGCCCAACTGGCAGACAGAGGTTCGAGTTGCATAATGAGCATTTCACTGTGAATCACTATTCAGTCCCGTCAGTCACTCTCCGTTTTAGTCCAACATTTTCAACATTTTTGTTAAAGGTCATGTGGTAAGTAGTTTACTACATTATGAAAGTTGACTACTAATCAAACCAGGGAAAAATCAGGGTTTTTAAAAACACCAATAGACTGTCATCTATTGCAAATAATATTTTGCGCATGCATGTCCTTTGCACGCCACGGTCATACCGTGTCTGTGCAGATTTCATAATTTTCATTTGTGATACATACATTTCCTTGTTTAATATTTGCAATATAAGAAAATATGTTATATAGTATGAACAATATAAGCATAAGAACTGGACTTCTGTGGAGAAAAATATAAAAAACAGATGCAAACAGAGCTAGATAGTAAATAGCCTAGTTCTAGTCAATAGAATGTCCAAATAGCTTATCTGATTATACAATATAGAGTGTTTTGATGAGTACTTTATGAAATTATATACATTTGTCTATCCATCTGTATGTCCATACATCCATCCATACATCCATCCATTCATCCATCCATCCATACATCCATTCATCCATCCATCCATCCTCCAACCACTTCTCCCGGTTCAGGTCATGTAGTGATATACATTTATAATCATGTAAGCTATATACATTTGATAGTTATGATATTCAATTATTTTATTTATAGCATAGCTCCAAGTTATTAGACAGAAGCATGTGACTGCGAAAGCATGTCCGTCTTTGTGTTCACACAAGTCATTTCCTGTGATTGTTACCATAGCACTCCAGCACTCTGAAACAGCAATAAGCCCCTTCAGTCCTTCATTCAGCATTGGCAGCATACGCGGCCGTGACTGCAGTTCAGCGAGTTCTCCAGTCCAGCTTTTCAAAGCAGGACAAAGACTAAAAACCACTTTGAAGCCCTTTTAAGGTTTCAGAACGGGAGAGGCTCTTGTTCAGCACATCTCTGTAAGATGACATTCCAACAGCGATTTCATGATACACAGAGCACAAGACCCTGGATGAATAAACATCTGTAGCAACAAACCCACAGCTTAATGGTAATTGTGATCATACTGATTAAGTTTTTTTCCAATGGTGTTAAATTCCACCTGATAAGACAGTAAAACACACAGGCCTTGGAATACTTTCGTCACAAAATCTGGCCTGAGTTCCCTGTGTCACAATCATCATTATGCTTAAACTTCATCAACAGAGAGAAGGGTACAGTAAACCAGAGCAGATGGACACTTGCATCCGCATTTTTAAAAATAATTACCATGGAAAGCCATTGTGTAAAAAAATCACTGGATGCATATCTTTGCATGCATTCCACAATAAAAAGTCAATGAAGTGTTTTTGAGCAACCAAGCAAAACAATTAGGCTGTTGGCTTCTATCAGATCCTCTGTGTAAGACACATACAGTGAAACATCTGGCTAGAGCTCACACTGAAAGCCTTTAGTACGTATATACATCTCTCATAACGGGAAAGAGACGGGAAAGATGTGTAAATATTATTGTTGGCATTTGGGCTGAGCTGTTGAGGCTAAATGGAACATTTGAGACACGTCCATGAGGTTTGGGAGAACAGGACTGAGGGAACAGAAACAGAAACAGATAGAGACATCCAAAGAAAGGATGCCTAGGGAGCTATGTTCCCAATCCACTCCGTAGAGACGTCTGCCAGTCCATTTTTGCTCTCTGTCAGCTCCCAACACACCTGTACTGGGTATTCTGTGTTCTTGATTGGCTGGGAGCTGGAAGGGAGCAAAAATGTGGGCTGTCTGGAGGTCACCATGTACTGGGTTGAGAAGCACTGTCCTATAGAGAATGGTGGCTTTATAAAGAAGGACGAATAAGAAACGCCCTCTTTGAAAACATGCCACCACGGAAGAACAAAAGAACGAATGAAAGAAGATGAATGAAAACATCGTACCGAGAAGTGCCGAGTGGAGAAGCCGTACAGGATCACATGCCCTTCGACGTCCTACCTGGCCTTGAGCTCCTTGTACTCCTCGCGCACCTTGCCCAGCTCCAGCTGCAGCCGCGCGCGCTCCTTGGCCACCGAGTCCAGCGTCTTGCGGGCGTCGGCCAGCTCGGTCTCGTAGGCGGCCTTCACGCCGGACAGCTCGCGGCTGACCTCCGTCTCCGACTCGGTGATGCGCATGCGCAGCCCGGCGTTCTCCAGCTCCAGCGAGCGCACCTTGTCGATGTAGACCGCCAGCCGGTCGTTGAGGTTGCTCAGGTCTTCCTTCTCCTGCAGACGCGTGATGCGGTTCGGGGACATGGCCGTCGCGCCGCTGCGGGTCGCGCGCTTCTGACTGGGTGTCTCCATGGTGTCCCGAAAAGAATTCTGGATTTGCTGTTGCAGGACTGGAAGATTACAGGCAAAAAGTTAATATATGCATTACGCACCACACGTAGATTAACCTTTACAGACGTCCCACCTTAGGCATATTGATTTTAGGGAGACAGATGAGGGACAACCGGGGGTGTGGGGGGGGGGGAGGTTGCTGGCTATGCTTGGCCAGTACTATGATTATACCCCCCCACTTTATTGGGGAATGCCAGAGCAGCACTTCTTTTTAAAACACCATCAAAATACCTTATACCGTGGTATAATGACTGAATGGTATTATGGTTTTAAAAATAAGATTCTGCCCAAGCTAATTTTACTGCTGCTGAATAGCGGGACGACTATTTCCGGGACCATCGTCCGCAGGTGTCATGGCAGCTGTCGTCAATCTGCAGGAGACTCACAGAACTTCCGGAAGAGATGGGCTTGACCACCACCGCACTCTGCTGAATGTCCTCAGAAGCTGTGTATCTATCAAGTTAACGTGATCTTAGCAGGTCGATGATTAAATCAGATACATCTGTGGATTATAACAAAGGCCTAATCTGCAAAGATAATGTGTTTCTTCTCAGTATGTTTATGTTTATCTGTACACAACAGTAGTAGGCAGTCTCATCCACCAAGGGCCAGTGTCTATGCAACTTTTTGGGATTCAGTCAGCTGTTCAAACCCAGGTGTGCGGGTCAATCACTCCTCTAATCACTAATCTAATTAGGGAGTTGCAGCGAAAACCTGCATACACAGCGGCCCTTTCTGGATAAGATTTCCCACCCCTGGTGTAAAACATTCATAAAACGCTAACAATTTGGCAAATTATCACTGATCATTTTAGCCAGATATTTCGAATCAGGGCTACATAACACGCTGCCGCTCTGTCACATACTGCTAAAGTGTGCCAGAAAAGGCTTGGTTGGGTCAGCTTCCCCTACAGTATTAGCCCCCTGGCTTTTCTCGGCCTGTCTCGGGCGGCCCACCCTCTCTCTCACAGGCTGCCGCTGAGCTGTCCTTGGAGCTGCCCAACGGAAAGGCAGCCGTCCCATTCTGCAGCACTGACTCATAGGCAAGGCAAACAGGGCGCAGCAGCGCAGTGATACAGTGCCGACACGTTCATGCGAGGCAGCCCGACGGGAGACTTTCCACGTCAGTGGAAGAGATAACTACGCCAGCCGAAACTCTCGGACATCGGTGCTATAAGCTACTAAAGGGCAAATTTAACAACATTTCCCAGACTGACACGTTCCATAAAGTCCACAAGCCAAGGACAGAAGAATCTGTGCCACTGTGAAGCATGTGAGATCACGCATGTCACTCCAGCTGTTCTCGTTAATGACTATGCAAAATTATCATGAACTGTGCAATAAAATATGATTCAGAATCATAACACTCATATATTTTGCCCCAGTAACATAGATTACTCCTTATACCCAGGTCGACTTCAGCTGCTATTTGGACAGTTCAACTCACAGATCTGCTAGGGATGAAGAGAATTATTTTTAACAACTTGGGAAGGAGGTTAACGGAGATCAGATTTAAAGAGCAGGTGTCGGTTTACCTTGCTCGCGCCCTGGAGTGAAGGTCCCCTGCGGAGAAGAGACAGACTTTCTTGGAGAAGACGGGCTCTGGGGAATTTCAGTGCTTCTGTGCAGTCATAGGATTTCGCAGGCTGCTGTGCTCAGCGAGGACTCCCTCCGTCTTTGGCTCCGGTTGCACACTGGCTGCCGTTCAGTCTTTCCCATGTATTTCTGGAGAGAGGGAGGGAGAGAGAGAGAGAGAGAGGGAGTGAGTGAGCGAGGGGGGGGGAAGGGAGGAGTCAGATTTAACGGGACAGACAGTAAGTGCCAGTTATTGAGGGATAAATGTTTTGCTGCGGCTCAATTTCTTTTTCTCTTTTTTCTCTGTCAAAAGTAAAAGCCAGAGACCAGCGTTCTCAGTTACAGTGTGAGTAACTATGATTAACATAAGCAGAAGGGAACACTGAGGAAAAACCTAGACTAGCGAGGTAGCAGACATCAGGTTTCTGTCCTTGCAGAGACATCACATATAGGAACATCAAAATGTAATCAAAAATTTTCAAAACGTTCCCTCCTACCAAAAAAACCTGAGTAAAGAACAAAAAAACTGCTCTTATCCTTCAGCTGTGTTCTGTTTTCCATTCTTATTTACAATCAAGACAAATGTAATTTTACTCGGGATTATAGCAGACTGGCAGAAGGGACACAGCCTTTCCTCAGGTTAGTTTCCGTCAGTTCCAGTAGGTTAGAATCATACGCAGAATTAGGTATCTTATGGCTGAGGTCAGCTGTAGTCAGGGAGCAAGAATCCCGTCAGGCTGTGGATGACATACCTCTGGGTGCTGCGTCAGGAGAGTCACCGAAAGGCTGCCACTCTGACTCCGTCTCCTGCTACGTCAGGCATCCCACACTACAAGCCCCGTATTGTTCTGCAGCATTTCTTCCAGGCGGAACTCCGCTCTGATCTCCAGAGCAGCTTTTGAAAATATACATGGAAGCAGGAAGTCCAGGGATCGACTTGTTTGGACTTACTGACAGGTCCCTCTCAGATCTGGGCAGATGTTGCTGACCAAGGGGCTGAAACAAATTTTACTACCTGGCTACATGTAATAAATAATAAGAAAATCTTCAGGCATGGTGGAGGGGGGCAGACCGATCTACATGGCTACGTGCTTCGTCCATGGCGAAATGTATTAACTGAGAAAAGAAAAACTATGCAGACTATGTTTTTAAATACCACATGTGTAGGAAATATTGTATCTTCTGTCAGAACTGACAGATGTTGACCCCTGGATTAGTCAAAAATACTTATAGTGCTGGTCTAACCATCTGGCAACACAGAGAGCTGCCTAGGGCGGCTTGTTCTGGAGGAGCGCCACCTTAGCGGGCCAATCTCACTTATTCACGGTGCTCTAAACTGGGGCGGTTCTGCACGGCTCTATTGTATGTAATGCTTGAAGGACATTACAGTCAAATGCATCTGACCACTCTCACAGAACAACCTGCCCCAATCTGCCCCCCACCCCCCAGTTGAAATGGTCAACATCAATTAGTAAATACCTGATCATGGTAATCAATTAGAAATGACTGAGAAAGTGTGTGAAAGAACACAATGCTTACAAAAATTGCTCTAAGAAAATAAATGACCATAATACACTGCATTAGAATGGTCATTAAAATAGCTTTTTAGTAAATAAATGAAATAAGTTAGTACTTGGCATTCATTTTTTTAATGAGATTATGAATCAGATCATGCTTATCCTACAGTTTTAGTCTGATATTTTAAGGGTGGCATTAAATTTTCACCGAAGGATCACTGAGGCTATAGTTATGCTCTCTGCTGGTAACTCCAGCTAAGAGATGGGGGGGGGGGGAGTGGATCATAGGCATGTGGGCAGGTAGCAGGAGCTGGGAGAGGGTATCATGAGAGCTCTACCAAGTAAGGGGGGAGGGTTCATAGAGGCATGTAAGTGAAGCTCACACAGTGAAAACATGGATGAGAAAAGGGTGCGAGGAACGGCAGGTAAAGCAGAATGTTAAGTGTGGGGGCATAGAGTAGGTGGATGAGGATTTGAATAACAGGCAGAATAGTCTGGTCTGCACAGGATCACAGTTTGGACAAATGGTTCACTAGAACTACTGGAGAGACAGAGGCTGATTTTGTAAATACTGCAGGAGTAAAGACCTGATCAGATATGAGCAACAAAATATCTGGACATGCGAGAATTATGTGAAGGAAATTAAAAGCAGACATTTCTAGCTTAGACGCAGTAAGAAATGCTAATAGAGGGTAGCATCAGTTGAGGAAGTAAGTATATAGTGAGGAGGCAGAGGTCCACGGGCGGATCTTTGGAGGTAGTTCAGGAGGAGCCAGGATGAGATGAGAATGTGCTTCCATGACAGATCTGATACGAGTTGGCAGGTGAGATTACACAGGAGTGGCGTTCTGTGAGGGCGTGGAGGAGGACTGAGGTATTACCAGTGTGAAGGGGGGCAGTGAATTGTAACAGTATGAAAGACAGAAATACAAGTTCTGAATAAATACATGAAAGAAGTGACTGAATAAAAGAAACAATATTAATAGCCCAGATGGTCATGATGTACTAGAGATTAGAGCCAGCAGTACACAGGTTTTTATGAGAGATATTGAATGATAAACTGCAGATGTGTAGCGGGATTAGCATAGGATATCAAAGAAATAGGGTTACTACAGCTGATTTGAACTGTAGTGGAAATATGCCTGTGAGTGGAGACTAATTAAATTAAATTATGGAAACTGAGAGTCAGAGGCCTGTAAAATATGCCTGAGCATCAAGATAGAGGCACATTCAGTGCAGTGATGCTTCAAGGAAAGTTCAGCCAGTTTATATGATGAAGGAGGAACACCAAGGCATGTGAGGGGGATTCTTAGCACATATTTGAAGAGGAGAGAAGTGTTTGGGTACTGGAGTGTTTTGGGAAATGTGTTCAAAGGCGTGTGAAGTGAGGAGTGGGAAGGGGGCGGGGCAAGGACAGTGAAAAAGGCTGCGGTAAAGTCCCTGGAAGGTGTTTCGAAGAGCCGTGTGCAAAACATTAGCTGCTTTTGCTGCGTCCCTTTCCATTCAGAGTTCCTAATCTTCCAGTGCCGAAGCCCAGTTCCAATACTAAGAACACAAGTGCAGAGGACGGTAAACATCCCAGGACGTTTCAGAGTTCCTAATCTTCCAGTGCGGAAGACCAGTTCCAATACTAAGAACACAAGTGCAGAGGACGGTAAACATCCCAGGACGTTTCAGAGTTCCTAATCTTCCAGTGCCGAAGCCCAGTTCCAATACTAAGAACACAAGTACAGAGGATGGTAAACATCCCAGGACGCTGGTCTTGCTCCGCCCCAAATACATCGGTTACATCCTTGCCGAACAGGACCAATCCCATGATTCATTGCGCTCCAAGTTTGTTCTTGGAAAGCAAGTTAGCAAGATCAGTCTTGCCAAGACCACCTGTGCAGTCTTTGTGTTCTTGGTATTGAGATTAACCTTCCTACTCGGAAAGTCTATACAACCCCAAACCCCAACTTTCAAGATGGCTGTGGCCTCTATCAGCGGATGTGTTACTATAGTATTTTTATATGCAAAACATTATGTAATGTGTGGTTATCGACTGATATTGCTAACAATAGCTAACAATTAACCTGGGTAGAACTGGGGCCTGTTTCAGAACGCAGTATTTCTTGCCAGAAAACTTGACAGATTTAAGGTAGTCTAGGCTAAACAAAAGTGAACAAAGATAAAGGCCAGTTAAACTGGAGTAAATTAAATCTGACAAGTTATCCAGCTAAGCATGAAATCTTGCTTTTTGAATCAGGTCCCTGGTATTGCTCAATCGCTTTCCGACCTGCAGTGCTGTTTATTTCAGCTGTTAGTTCCGACCTCTGAGATAAATGGAACAGCATTTTAAGTATGCAGGGCAACAGGGGGGGAAAAAAATCTTCTTTGAATATAGACCTACTCGTGTAGGTGGTGGATAACATTGCAAGCATAAATTTACAGTTATTTAGACAACAGATGGGCTGGATATAATGTTACAAGACATTCAAATAGCTCAAATACTGTAGTTATTCAATTAGCATTAAACCATTAAGCCTTTGAACAGTTTTGTATATTTTGCATTTCCCTCTTCTCAATTTTCCAGGGACGAAACATTTGTATGGAAGGAAGAAAAAAAAATTACTTGAATGAAGTTCTTTCCATTGAAGCTAATCAGGATTACTCACACTGCAAATACACTGGAAATACACTGCAAAGCTTGTTCAAATATTTGAAAAGGACACACCTGCTCCGAGGAGATAAATCTGCTGTTCATTGTGAGTTTGTATGATTGCTGACACTTTCATGTCATTAACACAAAGGAGGCTATATGATACAATCAAGAAGCCTCAAGTAAGGACAGTCTGCACAGACAAAAGCAGGAATTTGTCCCGAGAAGCGCGTGTCTGCTCCAGACAAAACAACGTAACAGGTGGATGGGAAGGGATTGGGGTTTGATCCAGGGAACAAATCATTGTCCTTCTGAGCCACAGGCCACGCAGATTTTGTTTTTTTCACACCGGATGGGTTATGTGTCTGTAGGGTAAACGCACAAGCAGCAAAACAAGTTTAATTTGTCACATTGGGCCTACTTTAGTGTAAGGTTTACAAACAAAGGCGTGTTGCCTTGTAGGGGACCCGTCCACTGGCCAAATGGCGGAATCCAATTGGACAGCCGGAAGCTTGGTATGCGTGTGGCTCCTTACCTGTAAAGTTACTTACCTGTTTTAGGTTAAGTACCGATTTATATCTGACTTCTATAAAATTAATTATGGCAATTTTTAGTCATGACATTTCTGTTATTTAGATTACTCCTATCGCTGAACTCCCACTTATCCCAGACGGTGGGGCACACCGGATTCGCCTCGGCTGATAGGGCGATCTGCGGATCTGCTGTGTGGGTTTAGAAATCACTACAATGTAATACAGTGCCAGCCTAGATACCCGTCAGGACCCGGCGACCCATAACGCCTCAGAGGCTCAGGTGACACTTACCGAATCTGAGCTAGTGAGGGCCACAGAGGTTAAGCCGGTGTTAACCCAGCATGTGTGCGCCTCAGAGGCTGAGCCGGTCTTTTACCGTAACCCAGCGTGTGCGCGCCTCAGAGGCTGAGCCGATCTTTTACCGTAACCCAGCGTGTGCGCGCCTCAGAGGCTGAGCCAGACTTTTACCGTAACCCAGCGTGTGTGCGCCTCAGAGGCTGAGCCAGACTTTTACCGTAACCCAGCGTGTGTGCGCCTCAGAGGCTGAGCCGATCTTTTACCGTAACCCAGCGTGTGTGCGCCTCAGAGGCTGAGCCGATCTTTTACCGTAACCCAGCGTGTGTGCAACTCAGAGGCTGAGCCGATCTTTTACCGTAACCCAGCGTGTGTGCGCCTCAGAGGCTGAGCCGGTCTTTTACCGTAAGCCAGCGTGTGCGACTCAGTGGCTGAGCCGGTCTTTTACCGTTAGCCAGCGTGTGCGACTCAGAGGCTGAGCCGGTCTTTTACCGTAACCCAGCGTGTGCGACTCAGAGGCTGAGCCGGTCTTTTACCGAAACCCAGCGTGTGCC
>JAODUD010000134.1:15851565-15866373 GCA_026784285.1 Stomatorhinus walkeri
CCAGCGTGTGTGCGCCTCAGACGCCGAGCCGGTCTTTTACCGTAACCCAGCGTGTGTGCGCCTCAGAGGCTGAGCTGGTCTTTTACCGTAACCCAGCGTGTGCGCACCTCAGAGGCTGAGCCGGTATTTGCCGTAACTAAACTTGGGCAGTCACATCGGGTCTCAGAGAAACGGGGTCGAGTCAGAGGCTGCAAGAGAGTGTTAGAATAACCCCAGTCTCTGAGAACCATGCAGAGGTTAGCAAAGTCAAACGGCAAGAAGTAATCAAAGCAGTTTATTCAAGACAACAATTCCATACCTCAGCTGAGTGGAAACAGAGTAACTGCAGAAAATATCTGACTACAGATGTAGATTGATACAGCACTATGAGGAGCTCTGATTACAGAGTGCCTCCCCTTGCTACTCTGGGGCTATTCCAAACCAAGTGACAGACTGTACCAAAGGTTGTGATTGATTATTTTAGGGCCTGCTCTGATCTTGTGTGTGTGTCCTGGAGAGCTGCTAATCTTATCAATTCTCAGACCCTCAGCCAATCAAATCGCTTTAGGAGGAATGTGAGAATTCCTTTGTTCTATCAAGTGATAAGATCCTCCACTTTGGTGGATTTAGTCTTACATTCTATATTTCTCTTATGTGAGAACATGCTATTTTAAGGTTGAGAGTATTGTGCCTGTCATGTTGTGACCATTCAAACGAGACCAAACATGGGTGCATGTGTTCCTAATGTTAGTCTGGGGTAACACCTCCTGCGTTGGTGTGAGTTAGTGAGTAGGGTGTATCTGTGTCTTGACGTGGCCAGGACTAGTTACTGGACTTTAGCTTTGGCAGGGAGACTCCAATGGATTTCTAATCCATTGCCTTAACCACTTGGCCACGACTACACCATCTCCTGCAAGTTACCATGAACACCACAATATGATTCCACTGATTTAAGCTTAATACAATTGGCAGGGGGGGGGTTTGTCCGTCAGTGCGCACCAATCTGTATACGCACGGATCATGGGACAGGCGCGAGTAATTAAATTGCCAAACCCTCACATGATTCCGACTTCTGAACCCGATGGCTCAAACAGCATTTTATGGCCACTTTTAAGCGGTAACTTGTGAAAATAGATATATAAAATTAGAGAATAAAGACATTAAATCACAAGAATAAAATTTAAGACCTCGAGACTTTTGTGGATAACCCAGGAAGGTTTAGTCGATTTTCGTAGGTGGCATATTCATATAGTAAAATGTACATACAAAATAAATATGCGATTCATTTCTTTTACTACGTAGGAGTACTTAAATGTTTTTTCATTAGTATGAATGTGTTACTTCTCTATAAAGGTAGGCTGCGGACCCAGTTAAACAGCAGTGAGAAAAGTGAAGAGACTAAGTTTACCTAATAGATTTAAAGGGCCCTGTTTTTCATTGTTGTAGAAAGTGGCAGAGTAACTTTATTATGGGAAATTCAGCTCTGCTTCTTTGGTAAAATATGCACATAAAACTGATACATTTTACGTTAGTCAGGTTGTTTACCATATACAGACTGGCGAGCAGAGGCTGGGGCCTCCTTAATTCTTTGTGCCCCAGTGCAACCTTCCATCCAGAAACGTCCCTGCTTTAAATACTAACATAACAAATAAGTTTAGTAAAAACTTTACGATCTACACTTGTCACGGTGCGTGAAGGACGAGCGGGCCAGCAGGCAAGGGAGGCGGGGATCAGGACGCGAAGCAGGGTTTATTCTGGGTAAACGCAGGACAAGAGAGGACTTCCGAGTAGCTACACGAGCAACGATCTGGGGAAGACTGATACAGACACGGACTAAATACAGGGGGGGAAGGCAGGCAGGGATGGACAACAGGTGGTTTCGACCGGGATCAGACACGAGGTAACGAGGGGGGCGTGGCACATAGGAGGCTGGGACGGGCGGATCATGACACACACTAACTTCTAAACCGCATTAATAAATTCATATTTTAAAATAATCTTTTACTTGTAATATTTAAAAGATTATGAAGCCTTTTTAAAGGCTTGCTCCTCTGCTGATTTTTATTAATCTACTGTGAGTGCACAGTGGAAACAATTTTAAATTAAAATATTAATGAAATCTTTGTACATTTTTATGTTAACATCCAATCATCAATATCTGTGCACAGACAAGTTAATTACATTTTTTAATCTTACAATATTTTTTAAATCATTTTAATTCTGGAGGGAAAAAATGGAATGCTCAAGAAATAAAATATAAAATCTGCCAAATCATTGTAACCAGTCTTTATGTATCAATGAAGCAAATACCTTGGGAACATGTTGCCATGGATTTCTTAGATGTATAACATCTATTTATTTATTCAGTTCAGTTTTGGGGCATTTATTTTATATTCATTTTGAGAAAAACTGCAGACGCAGACATAAGAGAGTAATGTGCTGATTTCATACAAGTAAAAAGAGACACAACGTATAATCACAAATTCCTAAAATAAAACAGAAAACAAAACTGAAAAGTGAAACATACAGCTCCTTCCTTTCAAAAATCAGTCAGACTTCAGGTCTTCTCCAGCCCAGCTAGTTAGCCAGAACCCTGGTTAGTTTTAACTTTCATCAGTGCTCCAGTATTCGAGTGAGTGAATGAGTCATGCACTTTTATGTTTAAATCCACATGGTACATTTTGTATGTAATGTTGTTATGGATTGATTACATTTTCCCAGCTATAAAATGAAAATAAATTTCATAATCAACTGGTTACTGATATTATCACATGACCAAGCATAAAAGTTCACATATCATTATTTGCCCAGTTATTTAAAGAATAAATACAAGCTGCCCAGTCAGGCAGTTCCCTGCGGTGCTGATAACATGGAATACGGTATGAGAGAGACATGGCTATGCAGCAGTTAGCAGCCTCTCTATTCATCTCAGCTTTGCCCCTGTTTCTGCGTGCGGAGTTTGTTCTTGTAATGTCACATGAGCCTCTTGTAGTGTCACATGGGCCTCTTGTAGTGTCACATGAGCCTCTCAGTACTCCACCTGCATGCCAAAGGCATGTAGTTTGATGAATTTCCCTGCTGGGGTTAATAAAGCATATCTTATTGTCTCTCAAAGTTATCTATACAAATGTGCATATTTTTGCCCTACAATGCACTAACATCCCTGCCTTGTTACCTATGCTAGCCTCTAAGGCCTCCCAAACACCCTATTTTGGGACGTAGAGAAAAATTGTACTTATTTAGCACATACCTTTATCCAAAGCGCCATACATTTTGAAAATAGCTGGACCTACCAACTGGGATGGAAAACTTTGCTCAAGGGCTCCATGGTGACATTAGGATGCTGAGCAAGGGATTTGAACCAAGGACCTTCTGATCATAGGCAGAGTCAGCTAACCTTCTGAGCCACGCACCACACCCCCACATAGAAGGGCACTGTACAGATATTATGAAAAATGCTATTTGCCAAGAATATGTCAGAAGCTTCTACTTGCACTAATACTCATCATCTATATGATTTTGTGAAGCAAACAATTAAACATATATTATTATTACTTTTAAGCCAAAGGTATAATTTACTCAGTGGGGCTCTTGAAGTTTTCTCCAGAGTAAAAATACCAGTAACTACTGGGAAAAAGCAGCTCCATCTCTCCCTCTCATCTGTCCGCTATAATATATTCCCCCTTTCCAGCCACATTCTTTCCTTTCCATCTTTCCAAACTACAGGTCCTCAGTCGGTTAAACGCCACCCCAGTGGATGACTGCCAAGGGGCTGGGCAGCCGGAGAGATGACTAACTCCTCTAATACTGCCGTAAGAGGGTGCACAAGAGGAAGGTATCGCGTTTGGGTGTGATACTCCCTGCCTTTTAGAGTAAGCCATATCCTCAGTCATGAGTCATTTTCTATCTATTTCATTATGGTGCCATCATAATGGATTCTGAAAATTCATGACTGTCTCATGTGGCGAGACCCGACCAGTCTATCATTTAAAATACTATTTAAAAAATGGTCTTGTTCTATATACTTCTGAACATTCAATCTTCCCCTGAGAGAAGGGACACACTGAGTGGAAAAATTATACTATATATATATATTTATTTTTAAATTATACTGCATCCAAAGGAATAACAGAACTAAGTTTATCTAATGCATTTCATTCAGGAATCGACAAAATATTCAACTGCATTACCTTCCAATGCGAGTCAAAGACACTGATTTGCTTAAAGTATAAATTTTAGGTTAAATAGCCTATACAGTGTGAAAATTTTAGGGAAGGACTTGATGCTGACTTGCGAATGGCTTGCATTACATTTCTTTGAATTCCTTGAGATGTGTTGTAAAGCTGCTGCATATCAGAGCTAGAGAAATGGAGACTGCCAACGCTACATATTACAACAGACCAACAGAAATGGTGGACAACCGAAAACGGTCTACGAACAGCATCTCTTGAAAGTCAGAAGAAAATCATAAACCATAATTACAAACCAATGTTCTTTTCCGTGCTGACGGCACAAGGCTTTCCCATTCTCCTTCCTGCCGATTGTGCTTGGCAGGCACTTCTCTTAACAACCCTGGGGCAGAATCCACACAATAAAACAGTGTTTTTAACTTTACTCCGGTAGCTAGTTTAATCCGTGGATATCTTCAGATTTAGCTAAGTAAACTGCAGTTTTCTGTTATGATCCGCTGTCACTGAAATTAAATACTTTCGGGATTTCCAGCAAAGAAGAAAAAAACTACAGCAGCCATCTTGTTAGATACTCAAGTGTTCAGTTCAAACTACACAATCCTCCTTCTGGATCTGACACCTGGACGTTTAACTAATTGGACAATTATCAGATAAAATGTCATATATTTAATGCATATTTTAAGTATGCTTTTGATGGCTTACAGTTTGGCATTGTCTGGACGTTAGTGTATGGTCATTTTATGGAAGTTCAACGTCACCATCATGTGGCACATTAAAAATATGACATATCATACACAGGAAAAATATATTACATATAAAACATGTCTTTTTCTGAAGACTAAGGAAGTTGGATAGAGGGCTTAAAAGTAAAACGTAACAAAAACAACACGGCTCATCAACAAGACAATCATAAACACATCATGTACATTTTTACTGCTAGAATGATTCTATTTTAGTTTAAGTAAATAAAATGTTTATAATAATGATGGCAGCAAAGTGATTATAGTAAGAAATATTATGTCATATTAAATGCTTTAATTGCATTAAAGGTAACCTTGCCATATTGAAAGGCATAATGTATATACCTAATAATATTGTTATAGTGCACGCATTGTGGAGCCTGTAGATAAAACGTGCCAGTGGAACTAAGTTCACGGAATTCTTTACAATACTTTAACGAATGTGCCAACAGCGACACCTTGTGGAAGAAGCTGCACACGGCCTCGCATTGTTTTTCTTTTTGAATCGGAAATCCAGTACAGGGTAGCAGAAAACTATTCAATTACAAACAATTCAAGTCTAATTTTAATCTAATTGTCGGATTAGTTAGAATGTCAATAATTAACACGAATACATTTCTGTATGTAAAAAATAAACATTTCACACTTATTAATCTTTTGATAATTAATTCAAATGCCATGAATATAGATATGCTCGATGCAGCAAATAAGGTAATTTAAATAAATAAAAAATACATTTAAAAAATAAATTATTTTTTAAAACCCCACTTTACACATTTCTTCAGAACACAAAAACATGCATGATTCGACACTGACACTCAACACTTAAGTACTTCATTATTTGACAGGCGAGAACGCTCCAAATAGAGAGAGAAAAATAATCCATCCAACACAAACACCTTCCCCCTCATCAAGAATCATTGCTAAGGTATCATTTCTGGCACACATTCAACAATCTTCATTACATCTATTCAATTTAACTGATATTGCTGTTGTTAAAATATCAAGAACGCCTGATATTTTTTAGTAGTTTAAATCGACGTGTTTTTTTTCAACAATGTAATTCTGCAAGATGGCCACTGAGGGTCTTTTAGCTCCAGTGTCTAAGTTAGGCACTTGATATTTTCTTGGTGGTGACCTGCCTATGAACCATCATCTTTGATGTTTACATAATCGTACGTTAGTCACTGCAGAGGAGGAAATCAACAGTTTCCCTCTCAGTGACAAATGCAACATCAATTATCAATCAATTAAGAAAATTATCAAAATTTCATAATACGCATTAAAAATAACATTTACTCAGTTGTCTCTTGGTTGAATCTGGTTTTTAACCAATCAGGATGCCTTTGTGAGAAACAGATAGCCAGGTAGAGTCGTAAGCTGAGACTGTGACTCACCGCAAGGTGTGCGGCTGGGTGTTTACCGCCTCATCTGTGACGGATGGCTTATTAACAACTCTCAGTGCTGTAGCGGGAGGGTGAGGAATGACCTAATAGCTAAGAAAAGCCATGAAGTCATAAGCACCTGACTCCAATTCCCAGCGGGCAGTCGCACTCCAAGTTGCTTCCGAGCCCTTGTTTGTGAGTGACTGCGGGGATGTGCGTCGAATCACATCTGCTGAATAAAGGGGGGAAAACCCCATGACAGGCAGGACATTCTCCAGTTTCTTTTCCTCGACTACCTTTCAATTAGGGTGGGGCAATGGCTTCAATTAGTGTCTGTCCCTTCCTTAAATACTAGCGGCCGTATTTGTGTACAGCCTCAGTTCACTCACTCACACAGCTCCCATTACCGAAAGAAATGTCAGGCACAAAGACGTGATGTTTGTTTTGCTATTTAGGAAAACAAAAATAACAACAACAAGGGAATGAACAGAACATAGTTTTTCTCTTTGAAGCCATTTATGCCTGACTTCTGTTAAAAGCTGGAAATCCTTTACACCCTGACTTCGGTGTTTAGGTGCTCAGAAAAATAGTAGAAGATTTTATGAAATCTGCATCGGCAAAGGTATTTCAGGAAACAAAGCTGTTCTTATTCACAAAGGAAAAAGCCTTACAGTAAATTCCACAACATCCCCTGGGGACGAGAAACCATATATTGTGGATAAAATACTGTTATATTTCAGACACCAGATATACCAGATCATAATATAAACAGGAACAGGCAATGAGCAGAATAAGCATTTAAAAAGTGGACAAGTAACCATATTCCAAGAGAAATTCAGGAGTTCCATCCTCTGTCTCATGTTTGGGCAACAGGGGAATGATTCAGTTGGTGACTGAAACTGTTCAGGATATGGTATAGCAGCTACAACAAGAATCATCGTTATAATCCAAGTGTTTTCCAGATGGGTCTTTATTAATTTGTGCTAGGAGTGCGATTACGATACATATCGGATGGCGAAATAAAAACGTCTATCCGTCATTTATTTCGTGGTGTTGCAAAATACAGTGTTTAGGGCAGAAAAAAATGTTATTTGCATGATGTTCAAAGTGTTGCAGTGTGGCACTTGTATGGCCGTTTTTATTTAACTATATTATTGGAAACCCACAGAAGACAATCCACAAATATGTACCATGATCCACAAATGTCCACGAGGATATGTTTTTTAAACCTGTGTCGTGTAAAATCATATCCACAAAATGCGGAAAGATTGGTGTAAATGAAACGCGTTTTGCACATTGCAGCTTGGCTATTGAACGTAAAGTGCACAGACACAAACATTGAAATATATCACAAAAATAACACAGTAAAAAAAACTGCAAATAAAGCTAACTTTACCGCGGGGTTGGAGTTAAGGTTTAAACTCAAATCCGCTTACTTAAGTATTTCGGTATAGATCGGCGTTTCCATACATACATCATCAAGTGGGAATAATACGGATCCGAGGCCTATACCCGAAGGTGGTTTCAGCTTTAAACCTTCACTATGACACCGCGGTAAAGTTAAGTGAACATTCAGATAATTTTAATTAACATTTCAATGTTTGTTCGTGCGATAGCCTAACTTTCTTGTTTACTGGAACTGGTGGTGAATGGACACAGTGCAATTAATAAATACGTATTGAAACCCACATTAAAGTCAGATGGAGTGCACTGCCCCCATAGTTTAATGCTTAAACCACACTTAATTGGACGTGCCTGTATCGTTTAGGTTCATATTTATTAGTCCACTAATTCTATCTTTTGTACTATAAATGGACACAGAACAATTATTAGTAGCGGAAATTAGCTTACGAGACTGATCTGTAGAACAAAAAAATATATCACTATCCACAAATATGTATGTTTTCTTTGCATTGCATAAAATAATATCCATAAAAATGCATGGCGATTTGTACACCTGAAATGGGGGTTGCGTACTTGTGGATCACTTATCTTTTTGTGACATTATTATTTGCGGATTTTCGTTCAATCCGTACAGCAGCTGATCTGAAGTAAAAAAATAAATAAAATAAAATATGAGGTGCAGTCATGACATATATATCTTATCGGAATATGAGATGACATATCGGGATATGAAATTTTGGTCATATCACGCGACTTAATTTCTACAGTCATTGAAATTAATGTATAAAAAGCACATTGATTTTTTTTAAAATGATTATTTGATGAAGTAAGAAAGAAGTAAAAAAATGTGGGACAGCTGAGTCACAGATGGTGTCCTAGGAGCAGTGACTGCATCACACCCTCTCTGCTACCACTTCATTCACTCAGCACCCCCCACAATTTTGGGGAAGCAGAAATATAATGTCCATGCCAGCAAGATATTAGGAGACATTATTTGAGTATTTGTGCGAGGAGGCTTACGAGATCCCTCTGAACTTAAGTACCCATGAACATACATATTTTTATCATTATTGTCACTGTGGGACCACTGTCACTGTATGTATGAAAACTAGGATGACGCTCTTCTCTAGGACATACTGACCATGCAAAGGCAACAATGCAAAACCGGCAGACAAGTAACGGATCTGCACTGGGTATCGTCAGTCAAACATCCACGACAGATGCATGCTAACAGGATCTAACCCCTCACAAACAGATGGTCAGATTAATGGAAAGCTAGAAAAAGGGGGGAAAAGACAAGGAAAGATAAAAGGAGATTCATAAATAGGCCTAAAACACACAAACGAATTGGGGTGCAGGAGGTAACATTATCCGTTATCTATACTCTTCATTGATTGGTGGGAGGCTCTTTGCTGATACCATTAGCAGAGGGACGTGACCTATTGGGCAGTCTGTGGCTATGAACCTGGCTCTGTTCCAGCGTCTGCCCTGCGGCCACCTCCATCATCCTTAAGGCTCCGAACCCCGTCCCTCAGTCAACACGGCTGGTGGATGCAGAAAGGGTTAACCCTGCCGTAGCTAGCTCCGATTCCCTGCTACACGCCAGCTACATGCAGGGGAACCCCACCCTAATTAAGGCCCAGGGAATGAGTCTAGACAATGATCATGTACACCTGAACTGGTCGCTCTGTGACGTCATCCGCCAAATGATACCCCCCAATCTGTGTGAATGAAATATATTTTAACGAGTAGACATTACAGATTTTTAAATGTTATGCTGGACTCAGCAGCCAAACAAGGCTGCATGTTATATGCAAAACTGGCAAAAACACTGGTGCAGTGGATTAAGTAATATAATTTCAGAATGAAATGTATAAATGCTCAAAAATACACTACTAAAAAGATTAAGTAGATGGTCGATCTACAAGAACTCCACAAATGCAACATGATTCAGCAATAACTAACTTCATCATTAAGAGAAAAATGGATTTCTGGTAATTTGCAGAGGACATTTTTCCCTGCACTTCAGCACATCAGTTTTAACACAAATAACCTTCAAAAAGCAATGTTATAGAGTACAATTACTGGGGAATGGCGTAACAAGGTATAGAGGCACGCTGTTAGAACTGCTCACGCTATTTCGCCTTTCCTTCAGCAGTTCTATGTGATAATGTGAAAGCTAAAGAGCTTTGCAAAACCAATCTCAGCTAAGAGCACACATACACCACTCTGCTAGTCATGAACACAAATTTATGTAGAAAAGAAAAAAAAAGTCCTGACCGTTCAACCACAATTTTGAAGTCAGGCCAAATATAGATGCATTTCAATTGTTTGTGTAGAGAATATGCATTTAAAGTGAAACCAACCGTTTCATAAATTTAATTTCTTTTTTAATAGAATTTCATAACAGATCCGACACAAAAAAAAACTGTTATGATGCTCAGGCTACTGAGACTCTGAAATACTCCTGTGCATGAAGCTATTCGCCCCGTGGCATACGAGATGTGCTTAAATGCGACGGAAAGCCACCTGTCCGTTATCATGTAAACATTCTAATGGGCTAAGGATAACAAGAGTCAGCCTGATGCACTTTTCCGTGGCGTCTGCTTTTCTTCATCTCGAACCCGGTGTAAATAGGAATGCTGCCCGTCCATCCATCTTCCAACCACTAAGCCGGTCCAGGGTCACAGCGGAGGCCTGGAGCCCATCCCAGGCGGCGCAGGGGCACGAGACGGGGAAACACCAACATCGGCTGCCGCTCCACCACAGGGCACAGTGAGCTTGTACCTTATGGCCAATTTGAAGGTGCGTGTCTATGGACTGTGGCGGGAAACACAAGTACTTGCAGTACCTCTCACACAGCGGGGGCAAGAATCAACCCCTCAACCCCAGACTTATGGGACAATATTGGGGTAACATTGGGGATGCTGCCCATAGCCTTAATTTCTTTGTTTTAAACCTGAGAGTGGTATAAAGAAATCATATATTTAAAAAAGAGGGGATCTTTGGTCCATAGAATATTATGGCTTGTCTGATTAATGTCTTAATTGACCTTCTGCCTTTGTATTTACATTATACACAAAAAAATATTATTTTCACTTACTCCAACATCTTCATAAGAGAAAATATGTATACTGGCGAGCAAGTTCAGCTTTAAATATATTTAATTACGTTTAATAGTCTGGATCTTTAACCGAAGTAGAACAGAATATACCGGAGTTCAGCTGTCATTGGACTAGAGAAACGCTTAAAAAGATTAACTTGATCATGCGAAATGCGAAGAATAGTGGGTAGGGTATTGCTGTAGCCCAATTATTCAAAGATCCTTCAGCAAGAAAAAGACGCTCATATCTAAAATCGGTACCGACGGTAAAAGAACCATTACAGAATCGTTCAGAACGAGGAAATTCCACCAAATCACCAAATCCAATCCTTACCCACTCTGTCGGACGCATCGAAAGAAGTCTTCTCAAAACGTGGCTGATTGTTGATTAAACGAACGCCAGCCTCTTTCCAAAAGAAAAAAAACGGGCACAGTGCTCATTTACAGTACTGATGCTGCCCAGCACACGGCATGCATAGCCTGTTACTGTACACCTTACAAATTACTTTCTGCTAGTGTGCAATAATATGGTTAATTTTTTATTTGACCTAGCAAATAATACACTGCTGAAAAACAACTTATGAAGTTACTCATGCTCTGAAAAGAATTATAAATTATTATTACCTTTGTTGCATGTTGTGTTGTATACGTTGCACTTTCCTGGATATATCGTTAGCTGAAATTGTAATATGATATGCAAAACATTAAGAGCGTGCTACATTACGAAACGTTTATCGGTTTGTATGAAATGTTCGTGTTCTTCCAAAAACGCTGGTATACACGTTTACTATAGAAACTAGAAACACTTCTTCATACCAGGCCGGAGGCTGATCGGTTACGACGTGAATATTACGTGTGCTTATTAACATTATTTTAAGAATAAATAAGTAGCCTACTGCTGCACTGGTACCGCACACCCCTCCTCCCTTCCCGTCTTTGCGGTCCCGCTCTCGCTCCCGATCTCCGCATAACGGCGACCCGCCGCAACCTCCGCAAGGCTACCGAGGTGGGCGGGACCCGGCGCTATTACCCCCAGACACGTTTCCAGCACCATTCACACGACACATTAAAATATCTACACGCGTGTGTTAATTATTTGGATGCCTTTTACCAAACAGGATCAAATGCTTGCCGAATACAATAATCTAAAGTAAACAGAGAAAATAAAACAATTCACGTGGATCAACAGAACGACCCAAGTCCATTAATGTTTAGTCGAACAGTCAGCTGGGATCGTTATGGAGTCGGTGTTTGCGTGGCAGGCATCTACAACGAAGAAAACTTGGTTTCCAAATCCAGCGCACTTCCGCATCCACATCCAAGTCCACAAGGAGAAAAACACTGGTCACCCTTTCATGTTTACCAAATTGTTTTTTTTTACATTTAGATTACTGTAGTTTATCAAATTCCAAACAAGCAAAATCTGCAAGCCAAAACGCAAAACGCTTTTTTAAATTGGAAAAGCTGAAGCATAAAAAACGAAGCGCAGATTTTTGCCGTTACCTAGTGTTTTGGGAACATTACAGTCTGTGGTGCTGAAGAAGGCGGCTCACATGTCTAAGCGAGGAGGGGACGATAGGAACCAGACGGGGTGGAGCAAAACATTGCCTTAGCTCCTAGTCGTGCAGACAGTCTTACGTCCCGATCGCCCTGAACGGATAGAGAAAGAGAAGGGTGGCGGGTGGAAAGAAGGGGCTGGTTCATGGGAGGGACTACTGGAAAGGGGGAATCGGAGGAAGGAGGGGCCGGGGAGGCGGCACTGGTGCTGTTGCTCCAGTCTCTTTCCCTGTCTTTGTCTCATACTCTTTTGTTAGCCATGCCTAGCCTGCTGGTTCTAGCAGGGATCATGGAGAAAAATGGGGGCTACGGCGGTGATCTAGCCGGCTCCGGCTTCGGAAGTGAAGGGCTTCTTGTGCCGCCCGACGACGAAGAAGATGACTCCCGTGCTTTGAGAGTCGCGCTGGGCCAGTTGTCTCTGCTGGGTCTAGGGGAGACCGAGGACGGCGGTGGGGCTCCTGCATCAGGAACACAAGACCGGAGTAACAACAACAATAACCACCACAACAACCACATCAACAGCGTTGGAGGAGGTGGCGGTGACACTGGGCTTTTGCAAGGAAAAAACAAGTTGTGTGCCTTGTATGACGGCTCTACTGCTGAGACTAAAGGACGCGGCAGTAATATAACCGAATGCGTCCCTGTCCCCAGTTCTGAACATGTGGCCGAAATAGTGGGGAGACAAGGTAATGACAACGTTGAAATTTCAGTTTAAACTTCACATAAATCTCGTATTTAGATGTTCTGCTAGTTTTCTTTACATCACTCGTGAGTCTTGACTTGTCTGATGCTATTTATTACAGAAAAGGGAGTGGTTTTTTTGTTTCGTTTGTTCAATTCCTCTGAGACGCACTCTTACCGGAGCCGTAGTCATTTAGTTGTGCACAAACGCATCGCTAAAGGAATTAAAGAGAATGTCTGGCATTTGCGTGCAGATTAAAGCTCGCCGTGCTTTTTACCAGCCCTTGGTGTGGAAGCGGTGCGCTGCTGTCTCAGCGCGCGCGGCTTCCCTCGCTCCACGCGTCCTTTTGTCATGCCTGCGCGCGACACTTCGCGAGCGCTCCGAGTGCCGCCGCCGACCCAAAAGATGCGACCGCGAAACGGCATCGGTCACCACGGTCCCACACGGCGCTGTCACCGGCGGCGGCTTTTTTTAAAAACACTTTTCGAAAAGTATCGGCGTTGGAAACTTGTTCGTCGCCGTGCCTCCGCGGAGCTTTCATTGTGTTCACCTTGCCTCGCTGACTTTCGGACAATAGCGTGCATGTGCTGCAGCTCGACGAGTCCGCAACTCGTGTTTAAGTGCATTGGTGCTTTCAAGTGATCAAAATCGACGTGTTTGATAAAAGTGTATTTGAGAGCAACTGTCAGCCACTGTGTGACAAAGGGCTGGGGGTGGTGTGTCGGAGGGCGCTTGTCAGCTGATGCTCCTCCGATATGTCTGTTAACTGGACATACGACTTCTCAGACTACTCTGCTGGCGAAGTGAATGCCCAGCGATCGCATTATTCTGCTTAACACTCCTTTGCCCACTTACACTGAACTTGCATGGCACTCCTACACAACTTAGACCGCAGAAATGCCTTAAGCCTGCCAGAAGGTTTATTTCACAGGCACAAAGCAGGATTATTGGTAATATTTTTGAGACTGACCCCTAAAAAGTAAAGTGGGGCAAACACTGCCTTGTAGTTGAGTTCGGATGGATGACCATTGTTGACAGGTTTTTACTGTGGCTTTATGGAGAAAAGAGAGGTAATGAAGGGGTGGGGGCTGACGGTTGCTATATTCAAAGGGTGTCACACCCAGTCATTCAATGCGACGGCATGCCCCCTGCCTCTCACTACCAAAAACTGTCAACCAGCTATGGGTGCTTTCACAGGAGAATGGATTTGTTCATTAACGGGCTCGAAAATAAAACACCGACTGTTGAAGACTTCCCCTCTTTTTGTCGCTTTTTGTCACACCTCCCTGCGCAGCACTTATTGTCAGGTTCCTCCGAAGTGTACGCTTGAATTTTAATGGAGTAACAGCAGACGGCCGTGGGGTGGAAGCAGAAACCGCGGCGACGGAGAAGTGCTGATTTGCGGGATTCCGGGGGAGCTCCGTATCGCCGTGCCTTTTAGCGCCTTTCTCACATTGGGCTCCCTAAATGCCGCGGTTGTCATCGAGTTAAGCGCGCTTTGGCCCTGGCGATACTGCGAAAGATGGCTTAGATAGCTTGTGTCTTATTCTTTCCTTGAGGACTCACTCTGTCACACTATACAAGGCGTTTACCTTAGAATCCAGCTGGTTTGAACAGTAGAAATGTGGTGAAGGAATATCTCTGTGCGCAAACTGTATGTTTACTCCCAACGAGACAGGCAAGCCAATGTATTATTTTAAGGTAACAATTGAACTGAAACTATTGTTCGGTTTATATAATACACAGTAATTGAAATAGCATATATATA
>JAODUD010000134.1:15934944-15953471 GCA_026784285.1 Stomatorhinus walkeri
TCCCCCTTTGAGTCTGGTTAGGGTTAGGGCTTCCTCTGCCGGCCCCTGGAGGATGGGCTCCCCCTTTGAGTCTGGTTCTTCCCAAGGTTTCTTCCTTCTTGGGAGTCAATCTTTGCCTCTGTCACCTCCGGCTTGCTCACTGAGGGCTTTGGGCAGGGATAATGTAAAGTGCTTTTACACAATGTAATATTGTGAAAATGTGCTCTACAAATAAAACTGAATTGAAAGTGAATTGAAATTTCCATGACCTGCACAGGCACCCTGAGAAATTTCACATCCGTTTTGCGCTCAATATTCAGTTCTGAATACCTATTTTAACATGGACATTCATGTTTAAAATCTCCCAATTCACCCCAACGCAAAGGTGCAACCAGTTCTTTATGCGTAAAGCCAGCCACATGATTGGCTGATTGGATATTTGCATGATTGAGTAGAAATTCTCATGTTCCTAATCAAATGACTAGCAAGTGTACACTATCAGTCAATAGTTTTTGGACAAATTTAGATTTTCTACATTTGCATGTTACTTAACATTTACTATAAAGAGATGTACTACTTTTTGCTAACAAATACATTTACAGTGTGTTCACCATTTGAGTATGTTCACCATTTGAGTACCGTCTTATAATGTAACGTAAAATGTCTTATCTTTGACTTATCAAAGTAACCTCCTCTAGTAAGTATAACAGCATAAAAAAACTGAGGCATTCTTTCCAAAAGGGACATTAAATACTGTTATTAAAAACAGTTAACTAGTGCATTTAAAGTTAAAGGAGAGCCTGCAATCTGACTCTGCCATCACCACACAGCTAGTTAATAGGATGTCAGACATGCACTGATACATACTCTGTTAAAAACTTATATTTTCATTTAAAGCCGTTCACTCACCTTTCCAGTGCTTAAGAAGATTTTTAAAAATCTGCAGTTTAAGAAATAAATGGAAAAATGGTAAAATCTGTGGTGTGCAAAAGCTTTTTGACTGTTAATGTATAAAGTGAGCAGAGTATACGTTCTACAATCCTACTAACGAGAGAGCTGTTGCTCCGTAAAGGATGATGAAGCAAACAGATGATTTATAGCGTCTAATATGGTCAAAGCCCCTGACGCAGCCTCCCTTCGCTGTTCAAATTAAAGCGATTCCTGAGGTGTGACCCCTCCCACCCCAAGCCGGTATAATAACTCATCCGAATGCGCTGAGCCAAGCAATCTGAAGCTCATTTTCTCCAATTTAATGGAGCTACAGGTTATTTAGGGACCATTTCACTTCAGCCTCCTCTCAGAAAACGCTGACTAATGTTCACACACACCGAGCATTACACTGGACTTTCAAGGCAAGGGAAAAAAAAATGTGTATAATCTCCACGTGTTTGGCTGATGATAGTAAAATGGGTTGTAAAACACATTGGCTTGCAGAATAGTATAACTATAATTTATATAAAAGCCATATCATAGTCATTTGTACGACAAATGCAACAAAATCTTTTTGTTATTTATTTGTATGCTTCAACAGAACAACAGTCAAATGTTAGGTCCACCAATGACTTGGTTCATGCTTTATTCACGTCATGCATAAGTATAGAGAGAGTCTGGTGAATCTTAAAGAGACTTTGAGTAATTAATGGAAGAACGACCCCGTGATCTGTCTTAAAGAGCCACAGCCTTTGTTATCAGGTCCTGTTTGATACTACATCAAGTAAGAAGGACTCCAGGTCTGCAATCCATTCAGGGACTCTCTAACATCATTTGACCAGACTGGGACTTGGATAGCCAATGTAATTATATAATTCAGCAACGATCATGAAAACATCCATCACTCATCAGCCAATCAGGGCTCACCTATTATATAAATCTGCCAGAGGCTCAAGGGAGAGCCATAGCTAATCATATAGATTGCAACATCGCACTTATTTTGATAGGGAAGTTTGGGAGATCGTGGAGTTTAGTTATAATAGGATCAGTATATTCAAGTCATACAGAAAAAATTTAGTCTCTGTTATTGTTAGTAAGATATATGACATTATCTTGCCTTTTGTCTCATGCCTGAAAAACAAAGGATAAGCTTATAAGCTAATACTGCACCTCACATTGCACACAAATCAATAAGCGGCAATCTGATAGCTGAGAGCGGGATGCATCTCTCTTGCTCTCCCGATCTTCTGATGGGCAATATGGAGGCCTTCTTTTCTGATTTGGAGGCCTTCTTTCCTGATTTGGAGGCCTTCTTTCCTGATTTGGAGGCCTTCTTTTCTAATTCGGAGGCCTTATTTTCTGATCTGGAGGCCTTATTTTCTGATCTGGAGGCCTTCTTTCCTGATTTGGAGGCCTTCTTTTCTGATCTGGAGGCCTTCACTCAGAATGCACACATAGGGTCATGTTTTTGTGCTTCTTCCAGTAGTGGCAGTCGTCCGGGAAGCTCCAGTAGGCACTGATCTCCTTGTGCCGGCTCACCGTGTGTGCCACCATACCAGGGAACTTCTTCTCCAGATCCTCTGCCACAACCTGGACGTCGCCCTTCTTCCCCATCCCATCCATTAATTGCTGGATGCAATCCTGGGGTACGGGTTGCGGGCGGCTGCTGTAGGACACCACTACGGTGACATCGTTTATGTTCGGCACGTCGAACCAGCTCTGCCCCACCACATGCTGGAAGTTATCTCCGGCCCGCCAGTTTCTGTAGCTGCTGCCGGAGTGGCTGACCAGACGGACAGACCAGTATATCCAGTCGTACTTTTTTGAGAGGAATTCCACCAATTTCTGCGCTGTGTCTGGATCGCTTTCCTCTCCCTTCTCCCGTACCAGCCTCTGGATATCCAGACAGGCCTGCTCGGGAAAAGCTGCAACGCATTCTTCAATCACTGTCTTCATCCTAATCTCTACCTCCTGCATCTTCTGGTTCCATTTTTCAATCATTTCTTGTTCTTCCTCTTCCTCCTGGGTGAGAGCGCCGTGACCCAAGAGGGCAATCAAGCCCAGGCAGAAGAGTTCCTTCATCCTGACACAGAAGTCCTCCAAGATCCTCCTGTTATGACCTTCATACTTTCTCATCACCTCCAGGACTGATTCCCCAAAGATGTTGTGTCCCAAAACAGCATCACAAAGTACATTCAGATTCTTCTCTCCACCAGTTTTGGAAAAATGTTCCAAAAACAGTCTGGTCTTTGTCTCTCGAAACTGGGGTTTGGCCTCCAAGATGTCCATATATTTACGGAACTGATTATGAATGTTCTCCTCCACGGAGAAATACTGAGCATCTACTTGGCCCTTTTTGATTTCATAATCTATTTCTTCCAGCTGGGTGGACAGAACGTCCAGCTTGTTGCGTACAGACAGGAACTGCTCCTTGACATAGAATACCTCCTTGCTCTGCACATTGTCCAGAGTCAGCCGCAGAATCGGAGCCGCCGCCTCACACAGAGGGAATATCTCCCCCACAGCACTGGCTAGGACCTCTGCTCCTCGTTCAAACATCTCCATCACCGCCTCAATGGCTTCCTTCTTCTGGGCTACCACTTTCTCTAGGGGGTTAGTCATGGCCTAGGAGAAAACAATGCAGCTGGAAAAAATATATATTAAAACATATAAAAATATATTATATTTGTATTATAAAATGTAAAAAAAAGCTTAAATCAGCATTCCAGTTCAGTTGCAGATAAATACAGATTTATGCATGCTCAGTACATTTAAATAGAAAATAGGATGAAATTTGATAAGAAGACATGAGTTGACTTACCAATAGCAAAAGGAAAAAAACATTTTATTTCATACAAACCAAAATTATTTTCCTAAGATATTCTGCTATTTGTGACAGATATTATTTTTTTTAATAACCCCCCAGTCTAGCAATCTCTAATAATAAATATGAGGTCACAAGGAGTAAACAACACGAGGCTTTCATATTCACCCGATGAAAGGCATGCATTAAAACAAGGGCGTACCTTAGGGTTCAACACTGGAACCCCCGAACCCCCAACCCCGTCCTTGCTTTAAATTTAAAGTAATCGGGTTTACCAGTTGTTAGCAGTTCCTTGCTGTTAATGATTCTTTAGCACGAGACATACTCATCAAACAACAAACACTTAGTTTAATGCATGTCATCCAACGTATGTAATCCAATAAATAAATAAAAAAAAAACGTTTTCTGAACACAGTCTGCTGTCAATCTGGAGGAAAAAAAACCTTGCGATGCATTTTTCTACCTTACGCCTTCCTGTTCTGATGGGTATTTTGCACGAATTTCACATATTTAACCATCGCGATTACTCTATACCTGCAAATGTAGGCAAGTCTTGTCCACGCTTGATTCGGCCAAGCAGCTGTTGCGAGTTCCTCCAAGTTGTTTTCCCCCTTTGGCTCTTCTTTCAGTAATGCTAAAAATCCTTGAATTAGCAGAGGACAGACAGGAGGAGGATGCGCCTCTGTTCTTAGGCGTGTAAGGGAGCCGAATCAGACACGGAGGAAGAAGGAACTAGAGAGGGGGGAGGAGAAGCGCGTGTACTCGGCTCTGAACATTTTATTCGCAAAGTCATTTTTTTCATTCATTCTTTTAAAAAATAGTTAGAATAGAAGAAGCGACTCGGCATACTGATTTTATGACTAAAAACAACAGAAAATAGAACAATTCACTTGGTGAGGATAGTATATCTCATCTGGTCATCATATTTTGCGCATCAGAATGGCTCGTAGGACGCGCACCCATTGCTTGGTTTTGAAGGTGATCTTCAAAATGTCGGTAAGCCCAGATTTTAAAAAGTATGCTATTAATATACATCTATAGAAGTGTATTATGTTACAATATCCGTTGTTTTCCAAGGTGAAATTTAGTTTTGGGTGGAGTCAATACCTTTTAAAATAACTCTTAAAATGTTTTACATAATTCATTAAGTTGTGTTACTGATTATTTGTGTGCCTTTAAGTTACCCGATTTAAGAATAAAAGCCAAATATTTGCGTTAAAACTATAAACTGGGAATTGTCGGAAATGTTCACGTCTTAAACCTTCAGATGACAATTAGGTTTCATGGATTAGGTTATTGGTAAATAAAAATGTGTGCATAATTATTTTCAAAGATGATTATAAAATATAAAGCATGAAATATTAGCCTGAAAAGTATGAAATTAACCCTTTTACTTGACTATCCTGATTACCATTCGTGATGTCTTATTATCGTTAAATCTTAAACGAAGGACGCGCAGTAAAACCGTGTACTATGGTTGACTGACCTTGTTTTTTTAATATAGCTCTACACCGGTTTATCTGATCTGTGGTATATTTACTATGATTAAAAAGGCTGATGCTGGGGAAATACAAGGTGTGTCACCAACATTAGCCTATGTGTTAAACATTGTGACATATTGTGTTAGAAAATCTAGGCGAAAAATCTGTTCCGCTCAGTAACACTGACGGATATTTCGGCGGCACGGATGGTATATAGGCTACGTTTTAAACCAAACAAACTAGGGTCGACTGATAAATGATTATATTTGCTATTTATCTGCAGCTGTCAGTCAGTTCCCAGCAGAAATTGTGACGGATTTTTACCAGTAACTTATTTCAGCCCGGGGTTAATGAGTAGGCTACTACACTGATTCAGGAGTCTAACAAAAATAAATCGCCGCCTGCTGAAATCATGTCCTAGAATTACTTACTATGTGCAAATACAGAACTGTAGTGAATTGACATTGAACCAGTTTTTCCTGCTGAAAAGCAGAAATACCAGTGGCACCTAAGTTCGGTGGGCTTTCGAGTGGCTTGTTCGTGACCACGTTATGTCTTAGACACCAAACTAGTTTTATTCTCTGTAAAACGAATAGGGTACAATACATAAATTTGGTATAGGTAAATCACGCGATAACGAACGTCCCACCTGACGACCTTTCGAAATGCAGGGTTAAAAGTTGAACTTTTATGCCTGTAGATCGTAAATCTGAAAATAATTAGTTTTATTGCAGTGTATTAGATGTAGTTCAACATAACATGTAATTTAACATTAGTGAATAACTAAGTAATATTAATAAGTCGAAATGGTCAGACTGCAAAGACAATATTTGCATCAATACTATCCCCTCACGGACATACAGAGGTATTTCAAGCACGCACGCGCACGCACACACACACACACACACACACACACACGTCTCTGAGGAGGGGCGGGGCTCAGGGACGACGCAGGTTAACTTATATATAATATTATAGGCTATATTATCACATGTCCGAGGTGTGTTTGCAGTGCATATTTAGCCAAAATGACATATTCAGAAGAAATCTGGCTGCCTACAATCAATGGAAAAAAATTAATAACTTATTTAGCCTATAATTACCTAGGCAAGTTTCCCTGTTGGGTAGGGTCACCAAGAGGATGGGGCCCTTTGTGGCCACACCGGTTGCACCACCCTAACCACGGCTCAGCACACACACTACTATTTAGGATGAACTATGACTGAGTTAATCATATGCATCGATTTGTAGGTATACGTAGTTACCCCAGACACCCGGATAAGTGGTGCAAAATGGAGGGATAGTATATAGTGCCATGTAATGGCGTCATATCCGTGAATGATTAGTCTCTATAGGAAATATGCACTTACGTTCACTTCCCGGCACAGATATGTCCTTTTCATTCTTTCACTTGGCCTCCAAATTGTGACTTGAAAGCTGCTTCCCTCTCTTGACTATGGCCAATGAGAGCCAGTGAGACATGTAAAGGTGTGCTGTAAGTGAGCATATGATTGGCTGGAAACTAAGCCTGGGACTGAATGTATACCCCTACAGTAAATGGACGAACGAGAACTGTGCATAGAAGTCTCCCTCTCTTGATGACTTGAGTGAGTGGTTGAACAAGACAACGCAAACAAACATACAGCCACTTTCACCCACTCATTCACCAACTCAGCCCTTTGGGTCTCTAATTCTCTTTCTGAAGGAGTTGGTGAGTGAATGGATGAACATGAGACCCAATTAGACTACCTCTTGGTCATGGCCTAACTAGAGTCTCATATTTTATTTGTGACTGAAATACACCACCCACTGGTGTAGTCTAAGACATATACTTGCAGTGACTTCCCATTTGCCACAAGTGGATTTTAGGGATGCAACATTTTCACAGTTTAAAATTATTTTAACCAAGGTATGTAGGCATCTGGACTTGTTAGCCGAACTTGTTAATGAACATGGATACTAAGGTTCAATATTACCAAGACTTAGAGTATAATTCAATAACAATTATTATTTTTCTCACATGACTTATTGGTGGTATTTAGCTCACTCTTTAGCACTGTTTAGCCTAAATAATAGGCTATTTGTTTTACGTACAGGAACACAAGTGCTTCAGATCTATGTTAGCAAACAGGAAATGCCACTGAATGAGCTGGCAAATTAATCAGAACAAATCTTTTATGTGAACCGTATAAAACAAACTGTGTCCAAAAACTGACTAATTTCGCCCATCCTTAGTGCCACGGGAAGATGAATGCAGGACCAGTATTAAAAGCAGCATTAGGACTACAGTCTTTCAGTTACAAATGAATTTGAAGTTGCTCTTTTGTGACACCTACCGGTTTAAATTATAAAAGCATCTGAATATATTACTGGTTATATACTGTGATGTGGGTGAAATGTTTCGGCAGTGGGGTAATTAAATTTGCATGTACATATCCACTTAACACTGATTTACATTTTCGAGTAAAGGTAAATACAATGGAAAAATAAGTTGTGATCTATAAAGACAAAAATACAAAAGAAATTTATTTTTTCTGCCATAAATCTTTATTGATAGCATCACAGGAGGATATATGGCAACAAAGTGCAGAGCCATAAATACCATTTTTATTCGCTAAATGCTCTGGAGGAACCGTTTGGAATGTATTTGTCCAGAGTAGTGTTTATCAAAGTGCAGAATGTATGTATACAGTATAAACTGCCCTTTAAACATCAAATAAAGCAGATACTGTCTTTTAATCACCTATAGTTTTGTAATCATGTCACAGAAAGAGAAATAATAAGCATTATATGTTGTAATTATATATAGGTTTCAAGAACTGCTTTGAATTACATTGAAACACAGAAGATCACTGGATAACAGTGGCATGTATGCTAAGCCAGGATTCCAATAACAATGACGATGCATAATGTTCAGAGAGGTCAAAAGGCCCAGTTGGAAAGTCTGGCTCAACTTAATTAATCTTAATCTTAACCAAGGTGTAACAATTTAAATGCTATGCAGATGAGCTTGTTTTGAGATGCCAGTGCTTTTCAAAATCATTTTTATACAAAAGTCATAGCAAGATTTTTTAAATGAATAGATTTCAGGTAACAGATCAAACATTTCAAATGAATTAAAAAAATATCTCTATCGTATTCCACAGGAAACATCCTTTCAAAATCATTGTGTTACATAAAGATTAGGAATTACAATCATATTAGTGACTCTAACAGGTATGTTTTTACTGTTAAGTGTCATGGTTTGTTTGCCAGCTTATTCAGCGTATTTTTGTTTTGTACACAGAGCATCTTTGGCCATTAAGCATACATACAGCTGCACGTCGCAGGCTTTTGTCAGTATGACGTGCTGCAGCTCTTAGTGTTTGAAAATCCAGATTCTAGCATAGAAAGCACCCTTAGCAAGCCCCACTGGTTCATCCACCGTAGTGTTTTATTCAGACAGCCCCTCAATAGCACATTATTGAAGGCAACAGCAGCCTGTGGTGTTTTTGTTTGTCTACAAGTACACTGATATCCCGCAAGTGGCTGTCCAAGTCCGGGTGACACCCAAGTCGGGCTTTGCCACCAATGTCCCTCCACCAATGCTACTATAGTTTTATTTTTTATTTCATTTTTATTTTCATACTATTTTCAATCCTTATTTGAAATCCAGCTTTGTTTTAGTTAGATGTGATTTTATTAGTTATTATTTGAAAGATATATTTCTATTTGTAGCTATTTCAGTTTTAGTCTTTTTATTTCTAGGGATAGACTGAAAGTTGAAGGGGAATTTTGTGTGTCTGATCTTTATCGAATCTTTCATGACCCAAGAGGGCCACAGTACACATTATGTACTAATGTTCCAGAAGCATTATCAATGGTACTTAGAGATAAACAAATCATTTCTATAGCAAAATAGTGTAAAAACTGAAATGTCTGATACTCATTTGTATTTTAATTCAGTTAGTTTAAGGAGCAATAATTGCAGTGTCCGTTTAATTGTAGTTTTCTTATTTTCGTATCTTATTTTATTTCAGTTCATGAAAATGTTTTCGTATTGTTTGGTTTCCTTAACGATAATAAGGAATAATAACGAAGAAGGGTTCAGCTAAAGGAGATAAGGCAGAATGTAACAGAACAAGAATATAAAGACTGTCTTTCTGTCACTTTTATGTATGCATGATGATGGTTATGCGTGATGCATAGTAAGGAGCGTGGTTCTCTAAAATTAGAAGATTAGAGCTGAGTTACGGTGAGACAGGAGAAGCAGCAGGTTTTTATAACTCAGAAGGAGGTGCCATCATTCTAACTCATATTAAATCTCCTTAAAAACAGTGACAGCAGTTATGTTTTTATGTAATAAAGCGGTTCCATACTACATATTTACATATTTATGCAATTTTTGATGGCATATATATTTGCATCAGGGGTTGGGGGGAGGTTGAGAGAGGGGAATCAGTTGCACCTCATTAGGACCTCCTGCATCTTCATCTGAACCTCCATCATCCTGTTACCCCATTCCTCACTCAGGCTTTCCTCGTCGTCACCAATGATGGCAGTGTAGCCCATCAAGGCGATGAGGCCGATGCAGAAGAGATAGGTGAGATGGGTACAGAGGCGCTCCATCACCAGGCGATCCCTCTGGGAGTGATCCAGGTACACGTCTAGGATGGGCTTGCTGAAGAGCTTACGCTTCCCCATCACGCCGTCATACAGCGTGTGCAGGTTCTGGTCGCCCAGGTTGTTGGCGTAGCACTCTTCGAAGTCATCCTTCTTGCGCTCCTTGTTGTTGGGCCGGGATTCCACGAGCTCCATGAACACACGGAACTGCTCGCGCAGGTTCACCTCTACCTGGCCGTATTGGTTGTCCAGCGTGGTTTTTCTGATCTGCAGCAGGGCACTGCGGTTCTGCTGGGAGATACTGTCCAAAGCCCGGTTGACGCTTCTGAACTCCTGCTTCAGCTTATTGATGTCTTCGTCGTCCACGTGGTTCAGCACGACCCGGATGAGAGAGCCCGCCACCCCGAAGATGGGGTTGACCACGGAAGCGGCCGAAGAGATAGAGGACACACACCGTAGCACCGTCACCAGCCCTTTCTTCAGCTTGTCTCTGTCCTCCTGGACGTCAGCCATGACAGCAATGCAGTGAGGTTGATGCAGTGCCCTCTTTCAGATTCACAGTGATCTGTGTTAGGGAAACAGAACGAAGGATTCAGGCCTGCAATTACATTTAAAGAAATACGCTTGACAACCCGTTATCGCTTTGCTCTTCATCTGGCCAATACCGGGAATCACGTCGCATGTAGTAGAGAAGGACTTTTGGTAGAAAAGGTTAATCTGATGTGCAGGCAGAAAAGCACATAGCAAGCAAACATACAGAGTCGCATTATTATGCGAATTGAAAACATTCAAATTTTAAAATTTTATTTCAAAACAATATGAGTAGTTTGTGAACATTTGTCTTTTTAACGGATACAAAATATGGACTTTCAATGTACTACAAGAGGGTCAGAGTGCAATGACATCATGTTAAACATCACATTTGGCTATACTATATATAATTCATACATTATGACAGCAGGCAGTAGCACAATATAATAAATGGCAAAAACAGCTTTCAGACTGAATTAACCTGGTACTACTTATCAAACTGACAGTGCTTTGCAGGTGTTTCCGTTCATCCTGCTCTTAATGGAATAGGGGTTAGTTATCCTTGCACTGACTCAGGGCACCTTGCATCTGGACTTTGATGCTCTTCAGCCGTGCGCTCCATTTTTCCCTGAACTCTTCTCTGCTGTCCTCAGTGATGGCTGTGTAGGCCAAGTGTGCAGTCAAGCCCATGCGAAGAACGTTGGCGAGATAGGAGCACTTCAGCTCCATCGCCTCGCGGCTCTCACCACAGTCATCAGAGTAGACCTTCAGCAGTGGCCTGCTGAACAGCCCAGTCCCGGTCTCCATCACGCAGCGGTAGTAGACATCCAGACTCAGGTCACTCTTGTTCCTCTCATAAGTGTCCTTAAAAAAATCCATGTGTCTCCAGGTGTCACTGGGGCTCTTCTGCATCTGGTCCATCAGGCTGATGAAGGCACTGAACTGGTACTTTATGTAGGCCTCGTACTTGTAGAGGATCTCACAGACCTCCCTGAAGCGGACATCCCGCAAAATCTTTTCATTGTCCGCCGAGGAGCTGTCCAGCTTGTCTTGCATCTTCCGGAACAATCCATCCAGCTTTTCATTGGGGGTTTCTTGGGCTGCTCCCACGAGGCGTGTGACATGGGTGAGGAGATCATTTCTGAAGGACGAGACAGGCTTCCCAAGTTGTTTTTTGTCAGCCATAACTCTTTATATAACTGGTCTTCGATTTCACAGTATGACTGGAAAAAAGAGAGATGTCCTTAATTTAAATTTCAAGTCAAAACATAAAGGAAAAAAATCTGAATAAACGTAATTTATATTGCAGATGGTTTAAGTTAAACAATTTCTATCCTGTGTTGATAAAAAGCACGAAAATCATACTTTGTGAAAAATGCAAGGCAGTGATTTATATATGCTATGGGTGATTCTATTTTAATTCAACAAATGCTCTTTGCATTACCATTTTTAGATTTGTGCAAAAGTTGAATACCATGTTATGAAAAGGGCTTTTGTAATGAGCGATAGCTGAGCTATGCACCTAAATTAAGAGCACAGAAAGTTACAGCCCCAAAAAAATACTCTGAATTATTATTTTTGCGACCCATGGTGAAGAAAAGGCACTATATCTCAAAGGGAAAATTAAAAAATAAATGAACAAAAAACATTTCTAAGCTCTGGAAGGTATGCGTAATTCACATGCCAAATTTCATATAAATCAAAAATGGTGATTCAAAATCTTTTTTGGAAATTTGTTGAATTAAAGTGGAAAGACCACACCATAAACTAAATCAAATTTGTGTTGTAATGGCTTTACATTAAACAATATTGTTATTTTCACAACATCTTGTGCAGGAAAACAGCCTTTCCCAACATATCTACATATAATTAATAAATAATAGATTATCAAATATATATCTTTATATGAAGTTAAGAAGACAGTTATCAAATGAATGGCCATACATATAAATGGCTATTTTAATTTGCAGTTTTGTTAGCTTACCTTTCTTAGGCTCCACTCCACTTCAGCTCCTTTGTCTTCTGTGTTCATGAAGTTTGCTTCCCACTATTTTTTGTGCCGTATGTGAAACACTCAGTTGTTTCTGTCTGGCTCCTGAGATGAATGCAGCTGTTCAGCGACACGCAGCTGTTTCACTACAGCTTGCTGGCATCTGCTTTCAACGGTGCCAGTAACTCACCACGGCTGGTGGTTTCTCAAACAACTAAATATCACTGTCTCAACGATTATGTACAATCTATAAATAAAAAAGAGATGCCCGGTCACACAGGACCTAGACCGTAAGACAAAATGACACTTTTGTTTAGTTGAAGGACAACAGACTGTGCGACTGTCAGAGAAACAACTGTCAGGCAGTCTGCCAGTAGATGTGAACGTCCATCTGTCCAGACCCTGGGATTATCTTACATTTCAGAATATTTCAATGCTGACAGTCTAAGGACTACTGTGTAGATGCAAGAACAGAGGAGAACATACGGAGGAGATCATACAGAGGAGGACATATAGGGGAGGAGATACAGAGGAGGACATACAGGGGAGGACATACAGAGGAGGACATATAGGGGAGGACATACAGGGGAGATCATACAGAGGAGGACATATAGGGGAGGACATACAGAGGAGGACATACAGGGGAGGACATACAAAGGAGGAGATATAGGGGAGGACATACAGGGGAGATCATACAGAGGAGGACATATATGGGAGGACATACAGAGGAGGACATACAGGGGAGGACATATAGAGGAGGACATACAGAGGAGGACATACAGGGGAGGACATACAGAGGAGGACATACAGGGGAGGACATATAGAGGAGGACATACAGGGGAGGACATATAAGGGAGGACATATAGAGGAGGACATACAGGGGAGGACATACAGAGGAGGACATATAGGGGAGGACATACAGGGGAGGACATATAGAGGAGGACATACAGAGGAGGACATATAGGGGAGGACATACAGAGGAGGACATATAGGGGAGGACATACAGAGGAGGACATACAGAGGAGGACATATAGGGGAGGACATACAGGGGAGGACATACAGAGGAGGACATACAGAGGAGGACATACAGAGGAGGGCAAAAGCACAGTGTGCGAGGTCCCATGACAAACATGAGGGTTAAATCCACAGCAGCTTTTTGAAATGCCTGTTATTGAATTTGCTTTAAGAATCTCTGATATTTTAAATTAAAGCCAAATTTACACTCAATGCGAATCTGTTAAGTCTGCATTAGTCTGATAGACACTTAAAATCTGGCATTTTAATAGCTGTATAACTAGACAGGACTGACTTAAGTGATCTTATGAACGGCTGAGTGTGGTCAAATGGAATGTAGATCTAAAAAAAATACAACAATACTAGTTGTATAGTACTGAATAATTAAGTTTTGAATGTCAAACAAATATTTTCCTTATTAACACCAAACTAGCTTATGATATATATTAGCTACATGATTGATCATTTAAATTAACAATATACAGCAAAAGTTTGTTTTATTTTTTATTTTTAATGAAAATAATCAGAATAACATATCAATATGACAATAATTACCTTAAACACTCCATTTATGTATACATACGACTATGAGGGACTATTAAATTTTGAGTAAATATATGTCTGGAGGAAAAAAGTAATCAACACATTTACAGTAAATGGTAGCACCCTTAAATCTGATTTATAAAGTGTCTTTTCTGTATATTAGGGAAAAAGCACCTCATTAACCTTCATTAAATTGCTGATCCACATCAGACACAGTTTGCTTTCCGACAGGACTGATTTAATAAAGCCTGTTACCACACGGTAGTATAATTCCCAACTCCTCTGCCAATCCCCAAGCAGAGTAGGATTTTAGCAAGAAGGGGAGGGCTGTTTACAGAGAGAAAAAGAACGAACTTCCGTCTACTGAACTGCCTACTTAAGTTCTTGAATGGACAGAGGAGAGCAATGATTCATGGGATTTTACCACAGAAATTCTTGGGCTCAGCTGTCTTAGCAGGAATTCTGGGACAGTCAAGCTTCCCACAGAGCTGAACTGCAGTAATATGAACATGAGACTGCTCACTCCCTTCAGCTGCTGTTCACAGCAGAACTGACACAAAAGACAGATGCTTAATATAAGCTATAAATTGTCAGTGTTTCTGTTGCTAGTATCAGACTCTTCTTTAAAAAAAGCAATGTTTTTAGCTCAGCCTTTCAGCAGCTGGGAGAGCTACAAAGCTACAGGGACAACAACAATCTAGAGAAGGAGAAGGAGAAGGAAGGTATGCGGCACAGCGGCAGGACACAGGCAAGCAGGCAGGGGGGCGGGACTTAAAGTTAAAGCTACGCAAAGCCACTCTGCTGAGGAAGTGAAAGCACTTCCAGCAACTTACCGGCTCAGAATACTGCGCAGAGTTCCCACATTATAACAAGAAGTGCACATTACACAGAGTAAATATATGTATATATGCAGACAAAAAAAAAAAAACAGTTTGCTCTTTGTAATGAATTAATGTGCTACTCTGTAGGAAGTCAGTTGTGATTAAAAAAAAAAGTTTAACTTTTGCTTTACAGATTGAATTACCTATTGATTCAAAAGATAAATTCACAAACAGGCACAACATAATTTGTGCAGAGAAGCACACATTTCAAGGCACAGAATATGGGGTTAAAGGGCGGAATCCTCGTGTGAAAGGCAGTAGGGGGATATGATAGAAGTTTAAAGTGACTACAAACTGAAAGCACGTGACAAGGGTTAGCAAACTGTTTAACCTGTTTTCAGTTCCGTACTGAATGAAAGGTTTATGAAAATGAAGCTTGTAAGATTCGTGGCCTTTTTCCTGTGACGTTCCTGCGTGAGCCCAGAGTCTCAGCAGTGCCGTGCCAGCACAACAATCCAATCAGTGACGTCTGTGAGTTCAGGACCACGGGAGGAAGGATAGCTCTAGTGCAGCATAGAATTAACTCTTAACTGCTCTGTATCGCAACATGCTCTCTTGCAGCACACAAGGCTTTTAAAATGACTGACTCCTTTTATTCTTGCAGTTTTGATTTTAATTTCTGTTGAAGTGATAGTTGGGCTATATTAATACAGAAATTTAGTTGCCATGCAGATGTGGATTTTAACCATTTTTGTATTTTATCAGGTAATACGCAGTATGGCCCAACTGTCTTTTGTTACAGTTAAAATAGTAATTTATTTCACAGAAAGGACACAGCAATGCAGCAGAAATGCAGCATCACATCTGCATGAAATTAACCCTTTATTCTCCACAAAATATTCATTGGTTTATTATCACTTGACAATAATAAATTAATTAATTTCCTTTTGAATATTCGAGCTGTTCAGTAATCTGCATGTGTCTATTATAATATAATTTTTCCTTGCATTTGTTATTTTTGCAAAAATCAAGAAGAACAAGTCATGTGTCTGGGAAACATCGATTAAAGCCACCGGCATGAAAAAGTTCAAGTGGTCTCATTAATTTACATTTTTACCCAAATTTATGTTAAATAAAATATATGTTTAATCAAATTAAACAATAACAGGAATTATCTGTTTAATTGTCTCAAAAAAATTAGGTGACTAGATGTCAGTTAGGTGAACTCAGCACATAAATTAATACATGGAGTATATAAAATGTTCATATAATATTACAGTATCAAATATATATTACATGTAAATGTGGTTCTCAGAGAGCTATTCTACTTTTAATTTAAAGAGCAGAGAAGCACGTATGTTACCCTGTTTTTAACTAAGTTTAAATGTTACAAACGCTCACCTGTCCTGTTTCACACAGCTGGGACACTAACGTCTGCTCCCTAACTGATTCTAACTGATCACTGCCACAACTGAACTCCAACAGATGGAGCCCAGTACACACTGCAACTCGGCAGTTAAGCTAGGCCCATTGCTAGCAATCCCCCCCCCCCACCACCACTAAATTAACAACATTTTATTTATACAATTATAAACTACTTTTAAGCACTTTTATACCTCTAGCTTTGTGAGAATAGTGCTGAGAAACAGAAGAGGGCATTTGAACAACAGAAGATTCAGGAAGTAAGACAGCAGCGGCCATTTTGAAAATATCTGTATACTAGCAACTGAGGGAAACATGGTGAAATATTAATAATAAGCTGTCCACATAATCTCTAGACAAGAACATTTTAAAGCTTGTTGCCAATTATTAACGATTTGCACTGTTTTATTTACCAATCTATTTTTCCTCTCTTATTCTTTACAGGATAAAGTCTGTACCTGCCAGACTGGGCACTAGCCCTGGAGATAAGTTATGAGATCAAGACCAAATAGAAAATAACAGTCAAAGTACATCTATACGAGTTTGCTGAGTCTCCTTAACAATGTGAGTATGCAATCAGCCAGACATCTGCTGTTATTACACTCAAAATAGCCATCAAGCTATTCCCTTCCCGGCTATGACTCCCCCTATCTGTACCCATTTCCTTGTTTATGCAAAGCAACAACTCCTCCCTCCACTCTGTACAACTGACCAGACTGTTCTATACACCTGAAAAAAACCTTTCAATGTCCAGCAATATGACCCAAACACCCTTACAATGTCCACATCCATATGCAGGCACCTTGTCTACTGAGGATCACAGCAATCCTTACCCTTCTTCCTTTTCCTTTCCAAATTCCCAACCCCGTATTCCTCTTCTTCTTCCCAGCAATCCCTGCAAAGGGACACTTCCAAGTATGTTCAGTGTATAGGGGTGATCATATTGGACTGTACCATTTCTGCACTGTAGTCTTGTGCCCTGGCTGCTTAAAGATGGCCTGTTTGCACATGTAGTTATGCAGGCTACTACAAGCTTCTTTCTAATGACATGCCATTGACCCTGCACTGACAGACCCTTCCTCAGCCCCCAGCCATCCACCCCCTCACAATTTTCAATCTTTGGTACCTTTCAGCAGCTAGGAAAGCAACTGGGAGAGCCAGCTGTCACTAAGAGACCAGCCGGGGACCTAGAGTTGACTCAATAGACCTTTATGCATCTGTCAAGCCACAGTGCTAGGCTGAGCAGCCCAGAGTAACTTCCAGTGGCTGCCAGGGATATAATATAACTGGACAAATGTAAAATAAATGAGTAGAAATATTTCTGATTAAGTTCCCATATGAAAGAGCTGTATTTATATCTCTCCACTGCAGACATGCATACGTGCATCCAAACACCTCGGTAACACTGAGGATGTGTAGGGGATGTTTTCAGGAGTAGCATCTGATACATTTCACCTTTTAGTTACATGAAATAATTTCAGTTAAAGTCAGGAACAATCTTTTGTGTTTTAAATATTGACTGTCATTGACGTTTAGCTTAGCTTGCATCCCTATAAGGCCAATGGGGAAAGATCATGCAGAACATAAAGTACAGCAGAATATACAAGATACAGCAGGAACAATACTGTTCATGTATTACTTGTCTTTTTATAAAAAATATTTATATATAAATATAAATGAATTTATACCTAATCAATATCTCAATAAATGTGCTTAATATAAATACATTACTGTATAAACTGTGGGTTGAGTTACTGTATAAACCTAGGAGTTGAGTTTGTTAAGAATCCTCCTTAACTCAACATGAAATACACTCTGAATGAGAGAGGTTTCAGAATGGGGACATGAGGTCTGTGCTGAAGAAGAGATTGTACATAATATATGCTTGAGTATAATATGATACAAAATAAAACGGAGAACGGAATAGAACAGAACAGAACAGAATAGAATAATGTCCAGGATAATTAAACAAGACTGTGAGCATGCATTACCAGGACTGGACTGCAATTGAAATTCAGCCCTGGACTTTCAGGTCCCCCAAAGTAAATTTTACCCACTGATAAGGGACCATCACCCTTCTGCACTACTAACAATGAAAATCCAGTGTTTACAACCCACTTAAGCATAAATCACTAGACCAGCTAGTTTGATGTCCGTTTCTACTCGAACCTAGTCAGAATTGTCAATTTATTTACTTGTGGAAGATTAGCCATCACTTTAGTTGTTGGACTTACAATAGAAAGACAGAATAACCTTAGTTAGCTCTGTGGAGGCCTATCTCATGAAGGAGTCAGCTCTGTGGAGGTCTACCTCATGAAAGAGTCAGCTCTGTGGAGGCCTATGTCACGAAGGAGTCAGCTCTGTGGAGGCCTATGTCACAAAGGAGTCAG
>JAODUD010000134.1:15953698-15966140 GCA_026784285.1 Stomatorhinus walkeri
AATGCAGAATTACATTGCCATTTTGAATATTGCGTTGCCATTTTGAATATTGCATTGTCATTTTGCATATTGTATTGACATTTTGCATATTGCATTGCCAATTGAATTTTGCAACGTATAAGCTTCCATAGAATTGCTGTGTTTGATGTTACTCGCTTGTTTAATCGAATCGTTTTCCTAAAAAACACATTGCTGGCATCAGGGTACAATATAATAAGATACAGTAGCCTTGCAATCAATATTACTCGAAGGAGTAAATGTCCGCACTACTTTGGCATTAAGGCTGAGTTACACAGTCAGTGTGAATGGTCACGACAGAGGTGAAGCGCCATGAACAATACTTATATATCTTGTGCGCAGAAGATAAAAAAAATCACTATGGGACTTCGGGGTCTCCGTATTGATAGTTTATTACTGAGCTAAGGCAAATTATCTTCCCACGCTGCAAAAAACATACAATATGTCCGTACTATGACATTCAGTAGAATAATGGCTAAAACATTTGAAATGATGATAAAACGCACGCTGAAAGAAATCAAAACCGCTTACCAGAAACGTGCTGCTATCAACGGCGTACCACATATCTTTGAGGGCCCCGCGGCCATGAGGCGGGGCCCCTCCCGCGATGGTGACGTCATTTCCTCGTGTTGCACAGTAGGTTATTCGTGATAAGCAAAGCGTTTATCATATATCCATATGAAAATATATTTTAATTTTCGTTTCGAAAATTAAACCCTGTGACCGAGCTGAGAGCTCTGTGTGGGGGGTCTGTCCACATCTCGGTGGCTGCGGGCGTGTCACGCACCACTGGCTGCTATATAACAAAGCTTATTCAGGATTTAACAAAAGCAGCTGCAGCAATCTGACACGAACTGGAAGACGCCAGTTGGTAGGCTAACACTCACCATACACCGACAAGCACTGCGAGTAATTCACATTAAAAATGTAGGAACATCGCACAAGCGTTGCTTTGAAATACGCTCGGGTAGCTGGATGTTGTTCACCGCTCCACTGACTGAAAGATGACTAACTAAAAATTGTTGTTTTTTTATCCAAAGCATGTAACCACTGTAGAGAAAATGCAGAAAATTTAAGAAAAGGAAAAACTCCAAGCGAACACGTTCTTCTTATATATAAAACAATTTCACTGAACATATTAACAACAATGAAGATAATGGAAATGACAGGGACTACGAACATTATAACATAACACTAAATCTGTCCAGGTTATGTCTTACATGAATAGTTGACAAACATAAGAATTAAATTGAAAAGTGACTGGTAATTTCAAGCTTTTCTTCTGTTACTTGCCGTTTTCTTCATCAACATGTATAGCCACTGTTCTGATATCTGAAATGACAGCATCTAAGACTCTTTATTTCTATTCCAGAACATGAAAAACAGCATACCGTGATTTGAAGACCGCTGTCCGGGAGCAAAATATATAAACTGGAGAAGAGCAAGGAAACTATTTTCGTTCTAAGGGTGCATGCATCGGAAGGAAGTAAAACAATTGACAAACTTGGGCTGTTTTTGTCCTTCGTCGCGGCGAGGAAGCACACGTTTGCACATGTTACAAGGACCAGCGATTCTACATTCCAAATTAAGAAATAAAAGTGGCCATGGAGAAGAAGTAGAAGATTAAGATACTTTGATGTGTCTATAATAGGGTAATAGCTTTACAGAAGTCCTTTTGCAGGTTCATCAAGCACAAAAACGCCCTCTCAACTGTATAGAGTTTGGATGTGCGGCCGATTTTCATACTGGGTTTTTGATTAATTGTCATTAATTGAAAAATTATAGGTAAGATAAAATTAAATTTCATATGCAGCATGCTATAACTAAGTTATAGTATACCAAAAAATATCCCGATATTGGATATAAAAAAGTTAATCAAAATATTACATTGGTTAAAATGACAAGCTATGAAGTTATCTCGGGATGCTGTCTGACAAAAAAAGATCTGGTGGCGATGTTGTTATGTTTTTCCTTCGGGAGATTAATTACTTTACATAAATAAAGAGGGGAGACTTTAATTATCGTTTACTCGGACATTTTTTAACTAACACACGAATCATAACTACAAGGTAGTCTCGCGATACCGATGACATCATCTAGCATGATGTGTTTGGTGTAACTGAGGCATTAATAACATCAGGATGTTACAGATGTCATACAGATCGAGACACGTGCCTTTTGGCATCAATTTTCACTATCTACAACCCCCAGTCTGCCGTGAAACAACTGGCCCCTACGACAGTTAGGCTCCCTTTGTATTTCAATGTAATACTAAGTCCAGCGAAATTATGTTTTGGCAGAAAAAGTGTATGAGTCGGATATACTGCCTTTCCTGTGCTTATAGTAGGGAAGAGCAGGGAGTTTGTAATGGACCGTTGCAAAACGGGATTAAACGTGTTCTTTGTTTTCAATATGTGGAAAAAGGCTGTTTTAATGTTTGAAGTAAGAATTGCACTAAATGAGAAAACTGTAACACGGATTTAAAATAAATATCCTTGGCATAGGGATTCATGCACTCTAATTGTAGGCTACATTGTGAAGTCAGTATAACTGAACATCCGACTACACGGGTTGCGACTCAGATCTCATCACGTGTATAGATACATGAGAAAACAATTGCATTTGTAAGTGCTATATTTTATTATGCATACTCGACTTCATTATAGTGCATATTCGACTTCATTATTATGCATACTCGACTTCATTATTATGCATACTCGACAGTCGAAAGAAAGCTTTTTAAAAACATCCATAAATGATAATTGCGTAGGTTTGGTTCTAATACTGTTATGGACTGAATCCCACCCCGAAACCGCCACCATCTAAATACACGGTACAGTACTCCCAAATATATATTCCCTAGATAATCGATGACAAGGATATTTAAATCGACTTTAAATTGTGCAGAAAATGTTTATAGAAACGATTTCTTTTCCTATGTAGAAGGTTTGCATAGCATACTCACATGATAGGATGTCATGATACAGTAAGTGTCATTGTATTTTGTACAATAAAGCTTTTTATTTATAGACGTTTGTGTAACTCCCACGGCAACATAACGACGCGACGATGGAATGAGAACAGAGCATTGTCTTACTGGGCAAGAGACAAAGATAGAAAAGATGTGGGAATACATTTTTGTCAAGAGAGTGAAATAAGCAAACGAACTCCATCAGCGCGGCGGCTGACCGTGTGTCAGGTTCAGTTTACTAAAGAAAATGTAAGGAGGGAAGGGCAAAAGGGTAAATTGGTAAATTGATTCTCAATGAATTATGGTTAAATGCGCTTGTTTGTGCTGGGTGCATAATTGGACAATCTAAACTACCATCTTAGATAACTTTATAACAATTTATCGATTGTCATACATAGTCCCGTAATTATAAACAGACTATTAATTCACACAAAAGAGACAAAGTACTTCATATTAGTCTGTCGGTCTGAGAGGGACGGTAGTGGCTAGGTTAGGGCGGTGCAGCGGTTTACCGTATACAGTGTTCACAGAAAATGCTGATCTGATCTCGCCATTTTCCTAATAGCATTTGTAGTGACTGGCTCCCAACGGGATACTTTGCAAAGGTGTTGTTAATTTAATAAGCACCCATGTGACTGCTTCTCAATAAAGTTTTTTTTATTTATTTCATAATAGTTCTTTTAGAACAATTTGGGTTTCAATTACCAATTGAAATTAATGTTTACTGCTGGCACCCCACGCGTTATGCAATGAAATGTGTAAGAGTCAGACCACAAGGGGCAAATGATCTGTATCCAAGGCTCATGTCATCACACAACCTACTTTAATTGATTAAAACAATATGACATCACAGAGACAATATCAGGACCTTGTGTGTACAAAGACCCAAATGGGCCAATCTGGGTTAGGGGAAATGCTTCTGAGTTACAGCAGTTTCTCAAGAGATGATCCCAATGTTATGCACATAACACTCTGTCAGATTTATATATCATACCACTATTATTTAAAATCTAGTGTCCACTGAATTAATGGCATTTTGATCCAAAATGCCTTGTGATCAGACCAGTGTCATAGAAATGAATCGACATTCAGCTATGAGGAAATTTTAAGTTAATGTTTCAGGAAATAATAACATTTCACGTCTGCTGTGATAAAGACTAAAACACCGTCTCAGGATCAAACACGGTGAGTAGCACAGTGGCTCAGTGGGTGACACTGTAGTCCCACAATTCCAGGGCGGGGGATTTGCCCCCCCCTTGCCTCTGGCACTGTGTGTGGGTGGAGTTCGCATGTTCTCCCCAGGACTGTGTGGGTGCGTGTACGATGCACTTCAATCACAGCCGGGGCGTTCCCTTGCCTCATGCACTATGTTCTCAGGGATAAGATTCAGGTTCACGGTCTCATGCCAGATAAGCAGTTGTACAATGCATAGATGGAGAGGTATGCTGGGATTCCGCTGTCCAATCCCCTTCTCCACCCTTTAACCCTTGGATGGACTGTGTGGCTGCTAGCTTGGGTGTGTCAGCGCAGTCCTCAGGGGAGCCACTGAATTCAAAGCCATCGCAGTGTTTTGTAAACATGTGAATTGGGTCATCTGGAGGAAGGACTTTTTGCGGGCGCGGTGGCGTCTGGCCGCCTCCCTCCAGGCTTGCCGTTTGAGCTTCTGACTTTGCTCTGGCAGGTCACAGATTAGCTTTTTCCTCTTCTGGTATCTGCAAAGGTTAGTAATTAGCACGAATTATGGCGCTGCAGTGGCAAACAAACACAACATCACCGAGGTTGTGCAAAATAGAGAATTCACGAATTAGGCCCCATTCCATTCATCAAATGAATTTGAATTGAATTGGCCACACCCCCCCAGGATGTCGACTTGGAAAGACAGGAAGAAAAAATTAATCTCAAAGACATTCCGTGCAATCACAACAGTAATGTAATTTAATTCAGCAAAACATAAATACATAACACACTTGCTAGATGGTAGATGTTTATGCTGAGTTTGTGTTTAAATTAATACTTTATATATAACTTTTAGTCTATTCTATTAATATTTCTCTGCGTCCTCTAAGTTCTTCTCCATAGGCAAATATTTTTTATTTTTGTATATGTAACTGTTCATGTTTATTGGCAGAATCGACAAGCCTACGGTAGCTTTTCCTGACAGGTGCTGCGGGTTATCAGAAGGATAAGGTGGCGAAAGAGTTACTTGTATCACTGTAACTCCACACACCTGTAAGCATTTTAGTCACGACAAATGTATTGTCTATTTGGTTACAGTTTGCTGATTAAGTTTGTTTATTTTTTTAAACATTAAAAGCAAATGAATGTTTACATGGCAAAAAATAATTTCACGTAGTCGCTCCTATTTATTTTCTTTTGTGCAGAACAGTAAGTTTTGTCTGTCAGGGCAATCATAGTGTTATAGCAAAAAGCATCGAAACATCAAATGCAGTTATGCTTAATTCCAATACACACGACTCATAGTTCAATATGGTTACATTTAATTTGCAGAAGATCTTCAGAGGTTTTATCAAGACTGCAACATTCTGGCCTGATTTTTTTTTCCTGCTACCCTGAAGATTCTCTCAGCAGGTACAGAGGAAGCTGGGATAGCAAAGTATTTGTAGGTAAGGTGTGCAGGCTCAGGAGAGCTGGCTCAGTTTCCTCTCCAAAGGGTTGCATCCTCTGCTGCACATGGCTGACTCAGGCATATAGCGACATCATGTGAAGCTTCTGTGACTAGTCTGACTTTCCACGTACAAGAGAGTTTCGTGACGTTTCTTTATTTGGGCACTGCAGTCAGTTTTGAGGGAAGACACTCAGTTTGTCCTGTGAGAAAATCCTTTATGGTTTAACCTCTTCACCAATACACAAACGCAATGTGAATCTTAGGTCAAGATTGGAAGCCCCCAGGAAGCATAGCATGTCTTCAAATTTTGCAAGACGCTTCTCAGCCAAGCTCTGGAGAATGGACAGTAATTTGTTGTTGCTAGTCACCTTCGTGACTATTCTGACTGCATGCCTTAATCTTCAAACACTTGGAATCATCAAGCTGAGAGTTAACCAGACACCTTTCTGTTACCTTCTCAAAAGGCTCTTGTGCCGCACATAGTTCTTGAGTGATTTTATGTTGGATGAGAGTTCAATAGGGCATTGAATGTTAAGCACCAACATCAGCATCTTCGACGGGCATTGCCAGCTGGAAGTCTGTGACCTCCTAGAATCTCAGTAGTCAGTGTAGACCCATGGCACAAGGACACACGTTTTTAAGAGAGCCAGCTACATGCAGGGCATCACAAACCACAAGTCGGAATTTGTGGACATGTACTTCCTTCTGGAGGGAAGCATATCATCTCCTCATCAGTGTTCATCATAGGGTTCGTCCTCTTCGCTATCAACACCATTCATATGTGGGAAGAGGGTAAATGCCTTTTGATATTAAGCTCTTAATGACTTAAGCTGTTACTCTCATACATCTCTACCATGTCTCCCGTTGAATCGCTGGCAACTCAACTTTACATTCTACAATAAACTGTTAAATGACCGGTCATGCCAAAAAATTATGCCATAGATTGGTTTGACCGTAGATCCTCATAGATCCTCTGACAGGCAAATACAAGTGTCTTGGATCAGATTAATTAAATTATTTCGTTTATAGCACTGGTGTGCTCAGGAAGTAGGTTCTGGGTGTGGACTCTCCAAGAGGGCGCTGCGAAGAACAGTTCAGCCAGCTGCAAAGCTGTAACAAAATCCTTATTTTCCTCAGTATAGAGGGGAAGGAGACCATTCACAATGGGTCACCATGCCGTCTGTCAGAGCAACCTGCTGGCTATCTATTGGATCCCATCTAGAGCTTGACCTTGTAGCTTCAGCAGATGAAGAATCCATAATACTCTGGTTGAGGTAGCCTGCACAGACACTGCTTTCAGGGGTTTCCAAAAGTTCAGGATGTTTCTTCTGAAAAAGAGAACAGATATTTGTTATTTTGTAAATTAAGAAAAAAAAATGTATAGAGTACGAATACATCTGAATGAATATAAATTAGACAGTTACTATAGAGCGTATATATTATTTTACTGCATACACGATAAGCATTTATTTCTACAGCAATTACTCTTAAATGCAAATCACAAAAACGTAAGGCCATAATAAATCTGCACAGCCATATAACAGCATCAGGAGAACGAAAGCAAATGGAGCCATAAATGAATAGCATTCAGGTAAAAGGTTGAACACCATGCATTTTTACATATGCGGTTACTGTCGGCCTTTGACGTGAAATACCAGGAAGAAGATAATACTAAACACTGACTTTATCATAAGAGGAAAACTATCTTACCTGTAGATGTCTTTTGAAATTGGAAGTGGCTTTGATGGAACCACAGACGGCTGTATTGCAGTGCTTGCATACAGCTCTGTGATTTCCAGGTGTGTTTGTGGGAGACGGTTCACCAAAATGGTCACGGATGGATAGCTTCGTAGGTTTGCAGTGTGAATTTTCCATCTGGTGAGTGAGTCTGCTTTCAGATTGTTTGGCTCCATTTTGTAGACTTTGGGATAAGGAAGAGCATTGTGGGAAATGAACTGCTCTTCTACCATTGGTACACAACATGACACTTATTTATTCTAAAGGTGACACTTCAAATTCTTTCATTCTAAATAACATGACATTTTATAACAATCGGTATTTGTTGTGTATGTTAACATGTCTGTGTAATCGGTATTGAAATATTAAGCTGTATTGTCAAAATCCGCAATTCAATTCATTTTAATTCAACGTCCTTAAATTCAAACTAGAATTGCAATTTTCAATCATAAACCAAATTCAATTCAAATTCATAAACCAATTTGGAATTCGGAATTTCAGGGCCATAATCATTTCAGTTCTGAATGGTGCACAACCCTGGACATCACACAGATGTGAGCAATATCGAGGTCCTAATTCGAGCAGTGAATGTACTCACAAAAACATTTCTCTGCGGAGCTCATTTACAATAATGCCCAATGTCAGTTCCTCGAAGCGCAATGTGACCAGCTGTCACCCTGCCTTACCAGGCCCACCATGCATAGAACCCTGAGCATTTTCCCAAGATGATACCCACTGAGTCGCGTCACACGGGCAGCGAGCTGAATGCTCCAGGAAGCGGCGAGGGCTGCTCATACCTGCACCTGTCCTTCTCCCTGTAAGCTCGCTGCCGTTCAGGATCCGCTCGGATTTTCTCTCTGTATCTCTGCTGCCTCTCTCTGTTTGACAGCCTCCCTAAAATTGCACCAATCACAAAATCAGTGCCAGCCAGAACAGCTCTGAACATTCAGCATCATTGCCCTTTCATAACATGCATCACACTGAAATACATAATGAAATACAATCCCACACATGCATCCTATGAAATAGCTAGATGACTATACAGAATGCCACGCTTAAGTCAAGAGAGTTATGCTTGACTACTCATAATAATAATAATAATCAATCAATCCTTTATTTATCCCCGTGGGGAAATTCCTTTAATGCCTCCCTGAACTTGCTCTTTGTAGAGCAAGCTGTCTGCAAGGGGCAGCCACCTGTTGGGGTGCCCAGGGAGCTGGGGGTTAAGGGCCTTACTCAAGGACCCACAGACAGGCTGAGGCTGGGTTTGAACCGGCGACCTTGTGATTACAAGAACACAGGCTTAGCCCACTGAGCCACATGCTGCCCCCAATAAATACTCATAAGTACGGGAAACGAAACTATCAAGTTTTATTAAAGAAATTAGAGACCTTGAGCTAAGTCGTGTAGGTATATGGTTTTCACCATGAATGCATTGTCAGAGAACTCTTTGGTTGTATGGTTTGGCTCGCTCAGAGATCCCGAAAGGGATGGGATGGTAGGAGACGCTGGAGCATCAGCAGACTGGTATGATGTATGATGTGCTTTCATGGGGCTAAAAATCTCTAACGACCTTGATCCAAGACACCTGGACCAACTCAAGCAGACCTACTTTGCTGAGCCACTGACGTCACATCTCCAGAGACAGTAGACTGTGAAAAAGCGACTTCTCGGACCCCGACAACACAGGGTGACGCTAGAGGGACACAAGCTGTGGATCCTGGGTGGGCTTCGTGGTCCTTCCCCAGCGCCTCCTCTTCCCTCCTAACATGCTCCTCGCTCACCTCCCACTTGATAAAAACGGTATCAAAATCGACAGGTTCCTCTTTAATTCGCAGGTGTTCTGGGCTGGTAAAGAGCCTGGGGCTCCTCTCCTGCTCCCCACGGACGTCATTTCTGAGTTCCCGCTGGTCCACATCCTCAGTCACAGAAAGGTTTGGGCTGTGTGTTGCAGCATCTTCAGTTCGGGTATCTTTCCTGGCAAGTGCCCTCTCGCAAGGATCTGAAGATATAAGACATGGTACCTTTTCCTTCAGTGATCATTGTGTTTCGTTTTCCAAAACGAATTTTACCAAACCCTTTGTACACCAGCACTAACCAATCAATAATCAACGCTATTCATAGGGAATTACTAATTAATGTTAGTAACACGGGGTTCATATCTCATAGTAAACCACCAAAAAAACGTACTTCATTATAACTAATTACGAACTGAAACCAATTCTGTATTTATCACTGACATTAAATAATCCTGCATACTGCGTAGGTAGTATGTCACTGCATTCTTGTCGGACTAGTGTTTAAAAAATCTAAATAAATAAACGGCGAACTTATATTTTGATTACATTAATCATGTTTAATTGCAAGGAATAACTTCATTCACATGCATCACAGTGCCGCTATACGTTAAGTCAGTGAGTAACTCACCCGCAAATTCCCTTTTCAGCGGCCGCTCACAGGGGGGGTCCCCAGCCCCACGTGCGCGCTTTGATCTCCCGCACGCGCGCTGCCTGATTTCGCCCTCCGCGGGGGACCCGAAGCGGAGATCGCAGGCGGCCTGTGGGTCGTCGTCGATGTCGCTGTCGCTGTCAGTGCCATCAATGCCATGCTCCCGTGACATCCTCAGCTGCCGCAGCGCCATGAGCTCGTCTTCTGCCCTTTCCAGCTGCATCTTCAGTACGCTGTTCTCTTTGTCCCTCTCGGCCACTTTCATTTCATACTCCCGCATTCTGTTATTGTTTAATTTGCAAAAAACCGTAATGACAGCTGTGATCGCCTCTTTGACCGCGTCTTCGACTTGGCGAAGGTCTTCTTCATTAGAAAAATAAGAATATGCATGGCATGTAGTCATTTTGCAATGTGGGGAAATCAGACGTCTCCTCTTAGCAGCCGTAGACACAAAGATCTTACTCGGTAGATTTTCTGTGTGACGGTGCTGTTCTGTAGATTATTCCCATCTGAATCTATCTCCTTAGCAGATAGGGCGTATATTCATCGCAGGTTTTAATGCTACGAAATATATGTAGCACTCAAACACGTCTAGTTGAATTTGCGGCCATTATTGTTCAATACCTGGAAAACATTTAGAACCTCTTCCGAGAGTCAAAGGTCTGCATGATGCTTTTCACTGACATCTTAGCGCCCCGTGCGGTTTGCAGTGTAATCAACCCACATCGCAGCAGTTATATGTGAAAATAATGTTATTTTCGTTAAGAAACCAACGCTACATTTCATAGAACTCCCTGTATAAATATCTATAATTAGGGTGTCTTATTCATAATAAATTTTTAAATGTGTATTTTTTAATGTTTTATTACGTGTCACTTATGGCACACATCACAACAGTAAATGCTAATATCATAAAAAATAAAACAATAATTTGAACACGATGGTTTTGGATGCACATCTAAGGATGCACGAAAGCGTGCAATACAATCTCTGTGGCGCAATTGATCCAGCACTTTCGGCTATTAACCGAAGGGTTAGTGGTTCGACACCACCCAAAAACGGGTGTCTTATTTCTACTTCTCCTTGGTTAAAATGCTTTTAGTTTTGCTGCTTTGTTCTTATTTTATGTGTTTTGAACACCACCGCAATAATAACTGATAAAACGCCTTTATTCTCATCTTAATTGCTGATATAAGCCTCATCTGTCATTTCATTACGTACATCTGCATCTGCGGTGCTCCTCGGGTGGTCGTGCTTCTTGGAGAAATGAGTACGTATCGGGAAATGATGCTGTACGAAGTGATTTTTAAATTTTGCATATTAAGAGTTTAAAACATATCACAACTGGCCACGTTATATCTGCACACTGAAAATTACGCTATATATTTTTGTAAATGTGTAATGTTACATGGCTGTGCGATTATGGGCTGCAGGGTCATGGTATTTTGTTCAATGCATGATCACATTCAGTGTTTAGTTGTAGCCAGAGCTATTGCGGCTATCTACTGTTTTACTGTAAACATTAACTAATTATCTGTATAGACAGCTAATAACATTTAGTTAAAGTACCACATAGAATATTGTAATTTATGAGACCACCTGAAACCTATATAACAGCTGTTAATGGTTGTAGATATCTCCATGTCATCACTGTAGCTGACTACAAAAAAATACATGTAATCAGTGTATTAGCTTAACTAACAGTGTAGTATTGTACTCATGAGCCTGCACCCTATGTATATGTTGGTACTGCATGGACTGTTACATAGTACTATTGTTATTGAGGAGGACTCCCACCCATGCCCCATCATCTAGGCAGACGCCCAGCCATGCCCCATCCTCTGTGAAGATGCCCAGCCTTGCCCCATCCTCTGTGAGGATTCCAGCCCTGCTCTATCCTCTGTGAGGACACCCAGCCCTGCCCCATCCTCTGTGAGGACTCCAGCCCAGCCCCATCCTCTGTGAGGACTCCAGCCCTGCCCCATCCTCTGTGAGGACACCCAGCCCAGCCCCATCCTCTGTGAGGACCCCTGCCCTGCCCCATCCTCTGTGTTAATACAATGTAACTTCGCCATACCTTAAGTGTTTTTGAATGGCAGCATACACATAAAAGAACACTGCAGTAATTAATGAGGAGCCAGTATGCAGCATACTACTCAGCACATTCCATCAATTTCACGAAGTTTCACTACAAACTGTCATACACCTATCACGACTGGCAATTGAAACGCAAAACATGCAAAAGACTACAAATTTCCTTCTATTTACAGCAGAGCTCCGCCGTGTGGCTGTTATTGGGACTGCAATATACTTATAATTATTTCCACAGCAGGAAGGAATGAGTTAAATCCATTCCAGTCTGCATAGGTTAGTTATTCTTTTTGGTTGTATAGGGAACCTAGGAGTTGGTCTATACCGGATTGGTCGGCAGATGGCGGCCCACGTGTTAGATCCGGTCAGCATAGGTTAGTTATTCTTTTTGGTTGTATAGGGAACCTAGGAGTTGGTCTATACCGGATTGGTCGGCAGATGGCGGCCCACGTGTTAGATCCGGTCAGCATAGGTTAGTTATTCTTTTTGGTTGTATAGGGAACCTAGGAGTTGGTCTATACCGGATTGGTCGGCAGATGGCGGCCCACGTG
>JAODUD010000134.1:15967823-15980010 GCA_026784285.1 Stomatorhinus walkeri
CTTTCTGATGAGGGGAGACAAAAGGCAAGGTGGAGATGGGGAAGGTGAGACAGGAAAGGAAGGGGCTGGCTTTCTGATGAGGGGACACAAAAGGCAAGGTGGAGATGGGGAAGGTGAGACAGGAAAGGAAGGGGCTGGCTTTCTGATGAGGGGAGACAAAAGGCAAGGTGGAGATGGGGAAGGTGAGACAGGAAAGGAAGGGGCTGGCTTTCTGAGGAGGGGAGACAAAAGGCAAGGTGAAGATGGGGAAGGTGAGACAGGAAAGGAAAGTGCTGGCTTTCTGATGAGGGGACACAAAAGGCAAGGTGGAGATGGGGAAGGTGAGACTGGAAAGGAAAGTGCTGGCTTTCTGAGGAGACAGAGAGCCGTGTGAACGGAGGCGGATTGCAAACAAGTAACAGCACATGAGAGGTGATAAGAAATTTTTCCCTTTTGTGGTGAACATTGCCATTCTAGCTTATTTCATCATTTCTGGACTATGGAAAGTATTATAAAGGCTGAATCTAGTTTCATCCCTGAGTAGCCATTCGAATTGAGCTTAGAGTTGAATCTGACTCAGAATGACATTGAATCCTTCTGGTTCAGCACTGGGCTGTCTGTGGGTTTCTGTTTGGGTGGCTGTGTCTCAGTAGTATGAGGGAAATGCACAGGAGCTCACTGTATGTTGTGACAGAGCTTGAAGGTCCCTTCAAGTCCAGAGTAATAGGAAAAAAATGAATAATCAGACCGCAGCCAGCAGTGGGAATGGTGGATCATGTTTGTGGAGTGTGTCAGCTAAGTTTGCTGCTTCGAACATCACAGGACGTCTGGACAGGCCTCTAGAGACAAACCTGAAGCAGGAGGTCATGCTAATCCTCCATATGTGAAATGGATTTGCACTTTTCAACAATAATCCCACCACAGAGATGTTCATGAGTCACAATATGCAAGTCTGAGTCAAATCTGAATTAGAGTCCAATTCAAGTCTGAAGTCTCTGAGGGACGAGTCTGAGTCAAGTCTTTGAATAAGAGTCCAAGTCAAGACTGGTGTCTGCTTCCAACTTCTTAATATTCTTTTGAATTGTGTCTAATGTAATAACTAATAAGGGTTAATAGTGTAAGAACCACAATCACAATACTATTTAAGCACAGTGCTCAAACTCAGAATGAAGAAAAAAAAACACTATGTTTAATTTATAATTTAAAATTTTCACTTAATGTTGGCTTTAATGGAAGCATTGCCTCTCTGAGTAGCAAAGGCGTAAGGGGTAACAAGGCTTTACGTACAGATTAAAGCATGAAGCCAATTATAAATGATAAAACAGTGAGTCGTCAGCACTTTTTCGACTTTCTTAGTGCAAACAACTTAAAAATGCACCCAAAACGTGTTCAAAGGCGTCAGCAATAGCATCATGTAGAAATGCTAGTTTCTTGGCCTGAGTTTATGTATATGGGCCAGTGTATGTCACCTTCTGATTTTTTTCTCTTAATAGAGTATGGAATCATTAATCAAAAACAGGTACATATACCCTTGGTTCTTGGTTTTGACACTGCAAATACATTACAAACTGTTATGGCGCGCTGCCGGTCGGGCAAACAGAGAAGCAGGCGGAAGGCAACATAGTCAAAAACAAGGGGTTTATTCTCAGGGAACCGGAACACAACGTACTTCGTACAGGGTGCAAACAAAATGATGGATCTAACGGGGACTGACTGAGACAGGTTAAAAGCACAAGACAATCAGACACGGATCGACAACAGCTGGATTCCATTGGGAGCAGACACGAGGTAACGAGGCGGGGCGTGGCACACAGGAGGCTCTGACGGGCGGATCGTGACAACAAACATTATGATGCAACTTCTGGGGTTCCATGTGTTTGCTTTATCTGGGGAAAATTTTATATAATAAACTGTCAATTCAACATTAACAGCAAATCATATCAGCATCAGTAATCTATTAAGTTGTTTATGGTACAGGTTCGTGTGTCACGTTGTGGGCATGGCGACACGTCTCTTCTTCTTCCGGCTCTCACCCAGGTACTGTATTTTACCCATCTGTCACTCAGGAAATGGATTTCCTCCCCAAAATGACTTTCTTTCATTCATGAAAGCAGATAGATTCAGCCTTCTGTTCACGACACGCAAGGTGCTGGTATCAATTCCGTGCGCAAAATGAAACATTATTTTTGATTTTTGTGCTCATGGACAAAATGTAACTGGAGTTTGTCTTTCTGTGAACAAAATACAGCAAGACGTTAATTGATTTCGTCATTAAGTAATGCTTCCTGTGGCACAAAATATATTTTATGCACAAAAATGAGCACCCCATACAATCGGTCATAATCGGTGAATTTTGGTGCTGAAGTGAATCTAATGACTATAGCGTGCCTGATGAGGCTCAGGAGTCTTGCCGAGTAACCGCTTCAACCGAAGATGCCGAACTGCCGAAATACTCAGAACCATGCAGACGAGTATGCATACAGCACATACACAAAGGATTATGATTGATGGAGGGGCACCGTAGGCAATGTGGCCAGGACACTCTACGAATTAAAAAGGTTTCTGTGTGTTTTGTTATATAATAATTTGTCAGATACTTTAAGAATATAACACAAAGTTCGATTTGTTTAGATTGGAAAACCGAGTTGACCGATTCTCTTCAAAGAATCGGACACCCTACTCTGTATTATTAAAGCGTCTATGGAAGTCTGGCTATGAGTTATTCCAACCTCTGGTGTAGTCAAATATAGTAGTACCTTGGAACTCGAACACCTCTTAACTTAAGAGTGGACGACCAAGTTTGACATTGAACCGGTCTGCCGATTTTTTTTTTTCCAACTTAGCCCCTTGGCTTGATCCAGTCACCAGAGACATGATTGTCATTGCTGAGGTAGGTAAATCTCTCGCCAAGGTTGACATTCTCCCCGCAGATAGATACACTACTGATGGGTGTGTCTTGGTCTCTAACCAAGACACCTGCAACCCCAGACACTCAGACTCCTCGCTCAGTCCCGATCAGAGCCTCCATTGACTCCACTAAGATCACAGCATCGTCAGCATAGTCAAGACCAGTAAATCTTTCTTCACCAACGGATGCCCCACAGTGGCTGGACCCCATGACCCTGCCCAACACTCAGTCCATACAAGCAATGAACAGAGTAGGAGCAGGAACACACCCTTGATGAACCCCAGAATCAACTGGAAAGAACGCAGAGGTTCTCCCTCCACTCTGCACAGCACTCACAGTACCAGTGTACAGGCCGGCCATGACATCCAGCAACTTCGCTTGTGCTTGATGAGAATGGGTCTTCTTAGGCGTAAAACCAGACTGCTGTGGTCGTTGACAGGCAAGCAAGTAATCATGAATCCTGTTAAGGATGACCCTAGCAAGGACCTTACCCGGCATTGAAAGCAGTGTTATCCCCTTGTAGTAATACAGGAAATTACCCTTCTCTTTCCAGATAGGGACTACAAGTCCCATTTTCCAGTCACTTGGGATGATGCCTGACTCCCAAATTGAAGCAAAGATTGTCTGCAATGCTAGGAGGACAGCCTTACCACCAACCTGGGGAAGTTCACCCTGGATATCACAGATCCCTGTGGCCTTCCCTGCCCCCCAGGTGATTCACCACCTGTGAGATTGGTTGGTTCACAGCTGAACGGAGGGTCAACTTCAAGAACTGGACCCAGAGATGTCCAACTTCCTGCTTGGAGGATCAGCCTTAAACAGCTGCCCAAAGGAGCTGGCCCAGTGGGTCACAACTGCAGTGTCATCCGTAAGGACCTTCCCATCAACCGCCCTGACTGCAAGTAACTCCAAGAAACAGATTCAGATGTGCGTGATGCTTCGATTCCTCTACGACTCCTCTACTGCTTCGACGTGGGTGACTAGACCACAGATGGTGTGTCACTTGCTCACAGATTTGACTAACAAATGCCTCCTTATCTGCCCTCATAGCCCTCACAGCCGTCCTTCTTAGTTCCCGGTACAGGCTGGAGTTGTCACCAAGTGAAGTGCTGCGATTCCTCTTGATAATATCTATGGTGACCTACGAGATGAAACACCTCCTTCAGGGACCATCAGCAACATCAACACAACCCTCGGCAACCTTCAGGGTCTTATCACGGAACCACAGCACATTAGACGCAGCAGTCACACCCAAGTGCAAAGTTGCGAGTAAAATGTCTCCCTCAATGAGTCATCACTCACCGCGGTCGGAGCACACATGAGACAACAGACAAGACGCACAAGGAGTGCCTTAGCCTGAGTCTCATAATACACTCATTGAAAGGAGTGACATCAGACACCATCGGAAGGAGCCGATCCGCCTCAGCAACAGCTACTCTCTGAGTATAGCAGCCGGACATATCAGACCAACCAGACCGAACGTAGGTATTCCGACCTACAGAAATCTGAGTTCACGAAGCTCCCTTGACAGCAGAGGAAGATGGTCATTTTATTGGAGATACAAGACGTTCCATGCACCTCAATGGGTCGCCTCAGTGCCGCCATGCATCAGGTGACGCCTCAGCACCACACCAGCCTCGATCCCCAACAGGCTTTACCCTCTCCGACGGTTTCGACATTTCCAGGGATGGGGCTCCCAGAGGCTTTCCCCCATCCCCTCCATGGTGCATGCAGCCTTCCTGTGGGCGGCTGCAGCAGAGCTACTCCTGCGGTGAGCAGGAGAGTATCGTGCTTGTTTGTATCGAGCTGTTGTGAGTTGCTTTACGGTGGCTGGAGCGCCAATCCCGCCACCAACCCCCAAAAATTTGGAGGACCACTTGCAGGGCCGGATGCAGTTTGACGTCAAACTCAGTACAGGACAACTTGTACCTCAGCTGAAATCTTGGAAGCCAACCTTCCCTCCTAAAACTTGAGTGGGTTGAGACGCGATCAACTCTACCAACTTGGACCTCAACTAGGTCAGTCAAGAAAGATCCAGGCAAAGCTTAAACGAAAACTCAGAACCTGGCGAGACAAAACAGACCTGCTCAGTCTTGTACAGATGGAGTCACGTCTTCGCTAGCAAACAATAACTCCTCTATCCCTCCTCTCAATCCTGCCACTTCCAGTGTGCCATCAGCTCACCTCAGGTAAAGTGCTTATAAAATGTCATTTATTTCATGTTTATTGCTTTTGTATGTGTGTCTTTTCATGTGCATATTAGATTTATATTGATTATTGATGCCTTTTATCATTAGTTAGGTAGGTAGACAAATTTAAATGGGCAATCATCTGGGGTGTGGAATAGATTTAACTCATTTACGTTATTTCTTATGGAGATATTTGGCTTGAACCTCCATGAAATTGTAGCTCTAGCAGCCTCCTGGAACAAATTAAGTTTGTATTCCAAGGTAACACTGTACATTGGCAGAAACATGTATAGTTTAATTCCCAGAGTGCACACTGTTTTTAAAGTAGACGTTGTTTATCTATGCTCTGTATGAGATGTATTTGCTGTGCTAAAACACACGTGAATGCGCTGAAAGCTGTAGTAAATTTGAAAAATTGCTGGTTCTTGCTGATATCGCAAAGTTTGCCTGATTTCTGTGATCACAGAATCGTTAAATCCTGGAGGATCAGGGTGGGATGTAAAAAGAAAGACTTCTGCTCCTGCAGAAATGTTCAGCTCCCCATCAAATTATGAAAGATTTAATGTTCCTGAGTTTTCATTGAGGAGTTCAAGTCAAGTCTAAAGTCATTTAAGAACAAGTCAAGTCAAGTCAAGTGTCTCAGCAGGACAGAAGCTAACTGGAATTCTGATCATAGCAATAGGTGTGTATATCTGAAGACAAGGCTGACCAGATAAAGATTTCCATGGAGAGTAACATTTTTGGATATTCATTGGGCTCGTGGTCACTTAATGGTTAGGAATGCACACTTGTAACTGAAAGGTCGGTGGTTCGAATCCCTGACCGGCAAAGTGCCACTGAGATACCTCCATGCACTGCTTCCTGTTTGCTGAATAAAAATCACCTGCTTCATGGACATGGCAATATAAACAGGAACTGAGGAAACGTTTTTAATTACAGAAGGGCAGTGTTTTTAAAACCACAGGAGTTATTGGTCAAATGTATGCGTACAGGCTGAGATGGGTAGTTAATATATAAATACTAAGGAATTGATCCATTTAATGAATATTAAGAGAATATTGCATTACGGTAGGCATGATGTCTCTGTGAAGACTTACAGATTTGACCTTGTGAATGTGGCATCGTCACACAAGGCTGGAGGGACATTTCTGGAGCCGAAAGGGTAGCGACACCCAGTTAACGTCTTTACAGAACAAACACAGAAACTCAGTCCTGCTCCCCCAATCCAAATGTGTATAAAATTTCCATTCTGTTTTAGCTCAAAAAATTGACCTAAATATTGGTGAGGCTGTGCTTTAATTTATAGTTTTCCTGTTCAATTTTTCACAAATGTTCGGCACTATGCAGCTAAGCTGACAATACTTGAGAAGTATTATGCTGCTCCATTTGGCTTTTCCTTAAATAGCCTTACCGAAGAATATCCCGTATTACATGAATATTGATCTACGTCTAGTGAAGTCGCACTCAGTGTTCATCCTGGCCGCCGTCCTTCTATTGCATCGTATTCTCCAGGTTGCGTGTGATCTCTGGGCTGTCACAGTGACTCTCCTTCAGGCCCATCAGCCTGTCATTACGCATCTGCGAGCACCACGGGAAGATGAGGCGTGAGCCGCAGGTTACCACCGTGGCCTGAAACATGTCAAGCAGACATCCTCTGGGTGAGCTCTGGTGGCGGACGTCACCTGCATGCACCGCGTACTGTGTTAACATTGCCGCTACACGTCTAACCCTACTGTTATTATAGTATAGTTTCTACTCTGTGCTCGGCATTGACCTTCTCTTCCCTGGAGGCATCCAGTAATCAGTGATTTATTTCCTAAATAAATCCTTTGGCCTAAATGGGATGTGCTTCAGGTTGGGGTTACTGTTTAGGTCAAAGATGACAGGTAATAAATTGGCCGTGGGAGAAGGAGAGATGGAAAGAGAAATAAAATGAGGGGAGGAGCAGGTTAACAACGTGGTCTAGACAATGAAAAAGTCGTATATCATTAACGAATGTTATATGTGGTTTTTACTGTTTCCTCTTCTCCTTTTCCTGTGTTGTTTCTCATTATAAAGTGTCCTTTTGTCCGTCAGACGGGATCAATCACTGATTGAAACAATTTCTGGTGCAGACGAAAGTCACCGTTCAGACCGTGACATTTTATTATTGGAAATAGATATATCAATATACATTATATCTATATAAAAACCGCAGGAGGTGCCTAAATATTTGTGCAAATTAAACCCCAGTAAAGCCAAGTGATACTGAAAGAAAAAAACTGTTCTGAGTGCAAATATAATCCTTAGATTGTGTCAGAATGCAGCACTGTTTCGGATATTGCAGAAAAAAATGCTTCTGTGTCACAGGACAGACTGAAACCTTAAATTAAACTACCTTGATTCAAGCAAAGCAAGAACAATTAAAGAGAGAGGAAACTGCTTAGGGAAGATAAAAATATAAACCAGACAGAATACAATAAGAAATTTTATCAAATACATTGAATTTCCTCTTGTAAATGTAATCCAGGCAGTTAATAACCAAAATTAAATTTGAAGTTGATAAACCAAAATGTATTCAAGGTCAAAGAATCATTAAGGAAGACAGAACACAGCAAACCTTTAAAGAAATTACAATAAATGAGGTTTAATTGTTAATTACAGTGACACCTGCAGCCATTTAATGCTGCCCAATTAGTCATGACAATTATTAGTATATAAAAATGTCAAATGTAAGGTAGCCAGTTTTTGTTATTATGGCCTTAAGGCCCTTCGCAGTTTCATTAAAAATACTAGATGAGATCTTTTCTTAAAAGTATCAAAGCAGGTTTAATATCGAGTTATGATTGTAAAGAAGAAATCAGCCAAAGTAACAGCCTGTAAAAAGCATGATGCGTATCCTCAATAAGACAAGCTCATTCACTATTAGCTGTGCCGCTGTTTCCATTGATTCACAATGAGGTTAAATGCACGGCGGACCCCGTTTTAAATGTGCGTTGCCTGGCAACCGTCCTTTCACCCCGCTGACAGCGCGTGGCCTGACCACGCAGTCAGACTGAGCACAGTGATTTCTAACTCTCAGCTGTGATTAAACTGTCCCCTTTTACCTGCCATTGTGACCTTAATCCCAGGTCTTCCCACTTTCGGGGTCACTTACCTTGAACTCAATTACAAGCAAAGGTGGCTTGAGTGAGGCCAGGGTCTTTGCTGCGCTCAGAAAGGTCAGTGTGGCCAGCTCACCCTTGCTAATGTACTGGGCACACAAAGACATTGCTTGCACAATAAAGCGTGGCCGCTTCGACCTCTCCTGCTAAACCTCATTCAGCAAAGCAAGCAACTGAAATGCAGGTAAAGCAGTTTAAGCATACAGAGTCTCGCTGTCTGACAGATTTTTAATCTGTGGTCCACATATTTGGACTGATATATTTCTAAATGGACAAAACATGCTTCGTAATCAGATTTCTTAATGGTGTACAGGCAATTAAATAGACTTGAAGAACAATAGTGTGCAAAGGAATGTTTTTACATTTTTGATGGATGTTGGGCAATTGCATAAATGCAATACATTACTGGCATGTCATAACGTTGGTGTTACAACACACTGATTTTATGCTCTTAAGACGCGGTTCAGGAAAATCTGTGACTGATATTTCCCAAACTGATGAAAAGATGCATACACCTCCCCCTAAGAAACCTCTAACCTAATATTAAGTGGCAAATGGAATTTAATACTTTTATTACTTGTATGCTTGTTAGACAATTCTCCTACAAGCTGAATTCAGTTTGTACCATTTAACAACTAGATACTTGTTGAAATAGTTTACCTGCACTGTGGTTTTATTGTACGGCAGCAGTGCTGTTTCTGGATTTTGATGCTGAAGTGCTTGGTTAATATTCAATTATACATGCTAGCTGTATAGTCAGCAGACTAACAGGCTCGTCCCATTCCATTCTCTATCGCAGTTTCTTGCACTATGTTGCTGTTGGGAATCACCAGCTGCAAATGATTCCAAAAAGCTAAAGAATATTCAGAGAAACAATTAAACGATTATATAATCTGAACATGCATTAGGGCAGGGGTGTTAAACTCCAGTCCTGGGGGGCCGGAGTCCTGCACATTTTTGGGTTTCCCCTCATTTAACACACCCGATTCACCTCCTTGTGCTAATTACCACACAGCTCTTGAGCTGAATCATTTGTGGTGGAACAGGGAAAGAACTAAGTTACACAGGGCTCCGGCCCCCCAGGACTGGAGTTTGACATCCCTGCATTAGAGGAACTGATATCAGTAACAGAAATAAGAAAATGTGGTTACCTGACTGTCAAAGACGATTGGCTACACTGTTTGGCGCAGGCGTACAGAATTTGTTTTCATTGGCTACACTGTTTGGGGCAGGCATACAGAATTTGTTTTCATTGGACGCCACTTTCACCGTGAATTTTTGGAGCCTGGGACACATCTGCAATTTATTTGTTTAGCTGGACCTTTTATCCAAAGTGATGTAAAGCAGTCACCAGTCCCAGGAGCGACTGAGATTCAGGGCCTTGCTTGGGGGGCCCAGTGATGAAATCACTTGAAGAGGCGACCTTCTGATCGCAGGCATAGCCTGAGCTTCACACGGCCCCGATTGGTCCATGAGGAATGACAGAACTGCGTTCATATTGCCTGGGGCAGCGCTGACATATGCTTGGGCAGAGGGCTGGACTTGGGAGCAGCACATAGAAAAGCACACACACACACACACCCATGAAGAATAACAGAAAGGTGTGCATACTGCCTGGCTCAGTGCTGACATATCCATAAGAGAGAAAGGCATATATATACACCTAAGAAAGTGTAAACACCCTGGGAATCTGACCCTTTCGCTTACTGGGTCCTCCATTGTCACTGATTCATTGCTGACCGTGCCATTCCACCTTGAGATGAGGCCAGCGACGTGGCTAGTGCAGGCTGGGTGCTCCATGGTTATTGACCGCACTGCTGTTGGGGGGCATTAGCCCTGCTGCGTAAAGTGGGGCAAATTAGCACCCCAGGGTCAAGAGGGAGGGTGACTACGGGAAGATCAGCAGACACCAAAAACCGGTCTGACAATGTGCAAGACACTGAATGGTCCACAAAACTGGCCGCCGTTTTAGTCAATACCGGTTCATTCAGCATTCAGTTCTATTTTTCAGGATAATTTATCTGAAAAATTAAATGGTATAGCAAAAAAAAAACATGTATATTGTTAATGTACAGATTGAAAGGGACTTTCGTGGAAATTTTAAGGTTGTATTAGTTTACAACTAAGATTGACGGATTGTGAAGTAAACATTTTGAACACCTACTTTTTGTTATATAAACACACTGTGCATCATGTACACTAGGGAATATTGATGAAATGTTTTTGGTTTTGATAGTATTGATTTCTAAGTGTAGATTATGCTTATGTATGAATTTAATCTATTGATTTATTAGTCGGTTTTCTATACTTCCAGCATTTGCAAGACATTTGGAAATCTGATAAACAAAAAAATGTTTATATGTGAAATTTCACGTCTAGATTACATTTAGCACTGAGGAAGGACTCATTGCTGATATCTTCACTGCAAAAATACAAACAATAAACATAAATAAATCATGTACTATATTAATTTACTCAGCCCGTGTTAGCGAAGCCCGACCCTTCGTTCCCCTTCAGATGTCCCACTTTTTCAGCAAGCAGGCTGCGCTCTGACTGAACATCAGTGATCCAGATGAAATTTCCATAGTCCAGTAATAAAAAGCAGGAGTTGGAATCAGGTACATGCAAAATATTCACGGTCTACCTGTTTTTAATGCTTTCATCAACATTAAACGCAGAGAGTCTTCTCACCAGTGTTTAAAGTGGAGACGAAAACAGGTGCACTAATTAACAGACTCTACATTTTTGTCTAAGTGTACTGAGACAGTAATGAATTGGGGTGTAAGCTGTTGGTCCCTAGGCAATTTGATTAAGTTTACTGAGGGAACGAATGGATGCACTGGACATTTTTACTTTCTAACATGATTTGGTTATTCATTAAATGATTTTTCATTACCTAAATTAAAACCTTTTTATACTATAAAACATTCATAAACATTGGGAACAATGGAACTTAACCAGGCCTACTCAATATTGACAGAATACAAAGAAATCATAATCTCAGAACATTAATATTTGCTATTAAGCAGAGAGAACATGCCGGTTTTAAACTGTCAAAAAGCCAACTGATGAATGACAGGAAGAAGGTCAGACACTTTACAGGAAATGGTCATGGGGTGAGTTTGCCTGTGCGGATTCGTGGATCTTATATCATTTTTCATTCTGTTCAACTTGGTGCAGGCCGGGCTTTGAGACCTACTGTAAGGGGTGAATCCCTCGTCCTCCACTTTAGGAAATTGCTGATCATCCAAGGCAATCAGCTCCATTATCTTATTAGTTGTCTCTTTAGCTCTGGTGCTGCTAACTTTGAATACTGATAAAGTTTAACTATCAGCCAAGACTGACACATTGGGCTGATACCTATATGTTAATCTGTAACAAATATCAGCTGATACTGATATGTTTACCAATATTTTATGCATTTCTAAGGCTAACATTGCTTTTAACTTAGTAATACTTTTTACTCAATCATGTATTGCCAGGCTGTCATTAGCAGGCGTATCTCATGAACATCAAAAAAGTGGATTGAGTGGGTTTTGGAAACTTGCCCTTCAGATTAAAAGTCTATCAAACTCAGGCTCGGTGTTGATATTTCTGGCGTATCCTTTAAAAAATGTAGTATAGGGAACAATGTGTGCTATGATTTAGCTATGATTCCAACATTACGCGTCATTAAGGGACGCTGATAGCTGCAATTAAAGCCAGATGCCAGATTAATTTGTTGATAGAGCCGTCGGTAAATGTCAGGACGCAGAGTGGGTCTGTAGGAAGCAGCGTCAGGTGCTGAACCGCCTCGCTGAAGTCCCAGTTATGTCACAAGGAGTTTGAATGACGGCTAAACATTTAACCCTGCGGCCGCTGGAGCGGCGGCATCCCAGGTGCGCTAACAGGTGTTTCTGTCTCCCATCAGCTGAGGCAGCCAGAGTGCTACGTATCTCGGTTCGGAGGGAGGCGGTGGTGGGGGTTGG
>JAODUD010000134.1:15981513-15996264 GCA_026784285.1 Stomatorhinus walkeri
GGGGGAATGGGAACACAGCATGTTGAAGCACAAGACGACACGTAAACTGGGAACAAACTGGTCTAAAAATAAACCGTATGAATTATTTAACTTACTGACCCAGAAACAGCTACAGCATAATCATATTTGTGTTTGAACTGGGGGGTTTGCTGCGGCAAGCGCATGATACTATTAGTACAAAAACAGGCTGCTCGGGGGGGAAAGGAAGACGAGCAAATATTGTCTTCTGTCGTGTCTCTCGGCGCACAGATTCATAAAAAATAGCTTAAATTTACAGACAGGAATGAAGACAGATGCGAGGTTTAGAGGCACGTCTTAATATGTATATGTAAATATGGCACTTTATAGCATAACAGGCCTGGGAAAGGTTGAGTTTTAATTACAAAGACATTAGCTATTATATATCTTTGCTTTAAAAAGGAGTTTGCCTAACTGTCGCCTAAGAAACACTGCAGGAGATGAGGTCAGATAGAAGTTCTTATCTGTCGAGGCTATGAAGGCGCCGTGTTTCCCCTCCAGGTCAGGGTCTCAGCTGTTAGTTCATTCAAGATAACCAGACACAAACCCATCAGAGGTGATGTGGGTCTGTGCTGAACCTCTATTAGGATGCAGTTAGGCGGGGATGAAGACGCATTATAAAGTTTGAGTCCCTCTCTGTATTAATGTATTTGTCCGATGCCTTCCTGGACTTCTCTGTAATCACGTCTCAGCAAGCAGCGGGACTGCAGCACAGCGCCATTAATATTGATGCTCCGTGGCCTAACTGGCTTTGGTGAAACTTTCTCCCACATTAATATTGATGGTGTTGCTATATATCGGAGTCAGTCCCTCATTAAGGTTTTATGGGGAAATACTGAAGGCACTTTTTTTTTTTTTACTACAAGAGACAATCCCATTTTCGCATGCATCCCCTTGGCATTCATTTCCTCTTGATTTAAGTCTCTATTGAGGAAGATGCCCATACCTACCCATGAAATCTCTTCAATGGCTTCCCAGGAGCGAGGATATCTGTGTTGAAACAATGCATTTCGGTATATGGAGAGCTAGATATTGAACAAATCACTTAAATATATAAAAATGGTCATTGCTGTAGTTCCTTAATTCTGTTTAAATCCACACCGGCGAGATGCTTAATGTCGGTTTATTAATTATGCATGCAGCCTCTGGATCGCTAAAGTACATGATGCCCCCTGACACCCATGAAAACGTACAAGCAGACAGCAAATCTGTGGCGAAAGGTTCACCTTAACAGCTGAAATTCACAAAATTGCAATTCAGTGTCTGGTCTAGCTGTTTTACAATAAGCCAATGAATATTTAGGTTTAAGGGAAATTATATAGCATCACCGAAGGGTCGTTAAACCCGCTCGTGATGATCAGCCGCAGTGGATGAAGATCCATGTCTTCCCTCCACTTCTGATGATCAGTCTTAACCACTGAAGTCTGACATCACAAATCTCTCAAAGGGACCCCTCCCCTGGTCCCCTGGACATGTTCTTCATCACTGAGTCACCAGCACAAGTGAACGTGACACATGCGCCCCCCCTTGACCCTAGCTCAGCTGTTCAGCGGTGACCCCGAGCTTTGATGAAGAGCCTAAAAGACTCTCACCTCTCCAGGCACAGATGACCTCAATTCATTTGTGATCTTGCCTATTGATTCTGCTCTGCTGTAGGACTCCTCTGGAGACAGGCGACTTGCCCTTGTAGCTGACGTTCATGTCGAAATTGCACCCCAGTGTCTGTTCATCATGCCCCCACGCCACCCCACCCCCACTGAAACACAGAGACCGCATTGCAGCCGACAGAGGGGTTCCCTTGGTCCGAAGCGTGCAACTGCATTTCTGTTATCGTTTGCTGCAGGTCGCCGGGAGCTACCAATGATTCATCACTGCGCTCATTTTCTTCCTCATTTCAACCAATGGCGTGTCACGTATGTAAATGTGATTGCGTTCGCTTATTGACACACAGAAGAAGCACTGTAACTACTGCCCCCATAGATTATGTAACGCCTTCGAAATGCATTATGACATGTAGTCCTATTAAATTGTGCAGTGTCTTCAATATTTATTTATATTGCAAAAGTGACACATGATTGCTAAAGCAGGATCAATTGGGATTTAGGGGTCTTGTTCAAGGGTCTGTCAGTGAAATTGCTTTTTCAAGCACTGGATTTGAACTGGGGAACTTCCTTTCATGGGCACAGAGTTTTAATGCACAAATCCATCCATCCATACTGCTATTTTCCATGCTGATTATCCAGTATATGGTCATGTCATTCACCATAAATGTCCACAGAAAAGCCTAAACAATGTATCATGGTATTATTCATATTGTCAACCCGGACAGCTAAAGGTCCTCTTTAATTGTACACTTCCCTGTTCACAGTTCACATGCCTGACACCTCACATGCACCAACTGATCATACATGGTTTATACTCATCTCAGGACAAAAAGGATCACAGCAAGGTCACCATGGTCAGCCATAAGTGACAACTTTAAAATGAGGGCATAAGTCAATTTGACTCGATTTGGAGCTCAGGGAAATGGAACACCAGGCCACAGGCCAATGCCTATCAGGTATTTTCACACAGCGTGCCTGTGGGGGCTGCCTCCCCCCAAACGGATCTAAAAAGGCTAGCTGTTAGCCACGGGAGCATTTATGCATTAACAAATCCGGATGTGTTATTGGTTCAGCTTGCGCATTTCTGGCGGGTTCAATGAATCGATTCCCTCAATTTAATGGCACCAACATTCGATGCAGTCAGAAAAGCAGCCAATGTTGCAGCTCTCTGAGTAGGACGCAGAACCACGTGATGAATACAATATCAATCATTAATTCCTGTCAAAGAAATATTGGCTCAAAATAACAATACTTCTCAAATCTGAGACAAGAAACAAATTAATACCTTGAAATGAAATACAAGTATCCCAACAGCTGTAAAATAACCACATCAGTCCACATCCCGTCCTTCATGCTCGTGTTGTGTTTTTCATCTCAGCTTAGAATAGACCCTGGATTCACACAAACCAAAATTCATTTTGTTGACCTGGCCAGCTGAAATTCCCATTCTTCTGTTCACTTTAAGTTCACATCCCTGACACATGATCAAACATATTTGCTCATCTCAGTGACAAATCTTATTTAAGTGATTGCATTACTGACAATACTGAAAACAGAAAATATACACAAAAAAAAATTATAAATTCAAACATTTGGAACTAAATATAATGTCAGACAGGGTCAGTCTGCCAGTCTTGATGACTCGCTGTCCCAGTGTGTATTTCGTTGATGTGGTTCTGTAGTGATGTCATATAAAAGCGCCCATGCTGCTTTCATTCTGTAAGTAATTACAGATGACAGTGTTTTTGATGTGCACTGCGAGAGGTGGAGAGGTGCAGGCCTGTGTCCCAGCTTACGTACTACGGCACCATATACTACGGTCAGCATGAATGTGCAGGAGGTCACTGAGAGTGTGGGACTTCGCACCACATTGATAGAACCCTAAAAAAGCTGAGTAAGAATAGGGTCCGTCAGCGTCAGTTCGCCGGGAAGCGTTCGCTCATACCGACTGGCAAACGAAATGAGACACGGCAGCGCACAAGCTGATGGTGTCCATTCAGGTGTGCAAATACATTCAGCTGGCTAGAAAGAGCATCAAACCATGGATAATGCATCTGAACATGTATGTGTTAGTTATTTCAGCTGCCATTGCTGATAGTACATTTGACTTATCGTGAGATGTTCTAACTACACTTTTTTTTTTGCTGTGCACCTGCTCGCTAATGCAAGCAGCCCTGCTCCTGCAAACAGCCAATCCTGTGGCCGCAACTGAGTACATACAGCACACAGATGAGGGTCAAGAAGTTCAGTTACTGTTCGACTAAAGCACTGGAACAGCGAAAACGCCTGGTGTAAGCGATTTTGAACGTGATATGATTACTGGCGCATCTGAGAAACTGCCATCATACCGAGATTTTCATGTACTGCTGCAGTACCTAGAGCTTACAGAAAATAATGTGATGAACACCAAGCAAGTCAGTGGTATTTCCGAGGCTGGAAACACCGTGTTAATGAAAGGGAAATGACTGGGCTTGTTAAAATGAACAGGAAGACCGTAAGTGCAAAAATAACAGCACAACAGTGCTGTACAAAAAGGCGTCTATTAACATAAACTCAGCTGCTCAAGAAGCAGTTTTGAGGGGAACATAGATCCTGCCCAGTACCTAATAAAAATTTAGATACTGCCAAGGAAACCAGAGAATTAAGTAGTTGGTTTAGCTTCAAATAATTGGCCAGCAGTGACCCGTCCTGCTAAATTTGTAACATAATGGAAACAAGATACTGTGTGTCAGCATGCCTGGTACCGTACAAAAATGTATAGTACATTGTATTTTCTTCATGGACAGATTTGCATGGTTTTACGCACACTCTGCTTGGATTTTAAGCTGTACAAACCAAAAGAGATAAAAGGTCGACAAAGGAAATCAGACAGCGGCAGACCATATTGCAACATGATGACAGAACATTACACTAGAGAGACAGGTATACTTTATTGATCCCGTGTGGGAAATTCTACGTAAGTTCCCCATTTTTACATATTTTTTACACGTGAGGAAGATGTCGAGCTGGCAAGGCAGGTGTTGCAGTATCTGTGTCCTCCTGAGTGATCCTCACGCCCTGACTATATGCCACAGATAAACTATATGCCTTCTTAAATCAACACAAAAAAAACAGACCGTGTATGTGGAAAAACAGTAGTTTTAAGTAAATTCACAAAAATAAAATATCAAACGTGGCAAATGGGTAGCTAAGCCGTAGAGCTACCCTGAGGTAAAGGTAACACAATGATGTCGTCATACTCTGCGGCACGCTCACTGGCGAGCGCTACACACGGACACGCCTCGCGACACGTACGCACGATGGCATGCTGGCGGCGGCGCTTGTGATGTGTGGTGCTCTAATATGCAAAACTGAGACACAGTGCATGACTTCCATGGGCTGTATCTGAGCATGCTTCCTGCTCCCCCGGTCGCACCAGCTAAACCCAGCCGCAGACTGAGACCATGTCTGCAGCTCTGCCGTAGAGGAGCCTGTCCTGACAACATGGTGAGCTCCTAGCCCCTCATGTACACCAGCACTGGCTAACTGCCCACTGCAGTGTCACCAAATGAAGGATGTAGGCCTGTGTTTACAGTTACTAGCAGAAATGGCTGGAGTACTTTAGCATATCGGATTTCCTCTTCTTGTACACTGGAAGTGTCTACCGATCCCTTCCTGGGCCACAACCATTTTGTTCAAACGATTCCAGCTTCCGAATGTTTGTTCTCTGGAACAAATGGGGCCCACATACCCTAATTAGCTGGAAGTGGAACAGAAGCAGCCTATGCATTTCAGGAGGTGGATTCCACCCTCTGAATGTCCCATCTGTCTCTCCAAACTTTGCGCAAGAGAGCTCCTCAGAGTTCTGCTTCTGATCCGTACACGCCAGTGGCATGTGGGTGGCGTGTCACTTCCTGCTGATGGCTGGGATTCAGGGGGTGACGCCCGGGGAGAGGTGAGGCCTGTGAGTCATGGTAGCGGGCGGTGCAGTGGCGGGTGCAGACACCGGGGTGGGGCAGGGCGGGCGGGCAGGGCCAGACGTGCTCAGGGCCCGTTCTCGTTGTAATGCAGGGACAGCGGCCGGTCCCTCTGCATGGGAACGTAGGGCCAGTTGTAGCTGGAGCCAGACAGCAGCATGTCCCGCAGCAGCGTCTCGATGGGCGTCTTCCCCACCAGGCGCACGAAGAAGAGCTGCTCGATGACGGGCGAGGAGACGATGCGGAGGGACGGCAGCCGCAGCAGCAGCCGGCCGAATCGGCTCGGCTGGCCCGGGTACTGGTTACGCACGTACTCCTCCAGGGCACACTGGCACTTCTCCTGCACGCTCTCCACGTGGGCCACGTCCGACAGGCCGATGGCGTCTGCGGAGAGAGCATGAATTTAGAGACAAATCAAACCCCACCATCGTCCATGACTGCTGATTCTGTACAGCAGTGGTATTCAAATTTTTTGACAGGGACCCCCCCCCACACACACACACACACACACACACACTTATCATGAATACATCTTACCGTGCAGCTCAGTAAGAACGATAAGCCGGTACTCCTACACACAAGACCATTTTGGACCATGCATGTATGACTATTTTTAATATTCATAAAGGCTACTATTTCAAAATAGGTCTGCCCCCATCTGAACACCTCTTCCAAAGTTCTATTCTCCCCCCCCTCTGCAATTCCTCCGTGGCCCACCAGGGAGGTGCGCACAGTCAGAACACCGCGGCCATACAGGGACATGCTGAGCCAGGAGCAAAAGCCGATCCCAGAAAGCAGTGATCACACGTCAGAAGACACCCTGGATGGGATGCCAGTGTCTATTATCCATAGATCTGTCTTCTAATCACTTACCCTTGACAGGGGTCACGGTTGGGCCTGGAGTCTCTCCCAGCACAAGGCTGGGTAACCTACTGAACTGGATACCAGTCCCTCACTGGCCACACGCACACGCACAATGACATGCTACAGGCAGTTTAGAGACTCCAGTTAGTCTAACTACATGTCATCGGGAAGTGGGTGGACCCAGGATTCATAATTCATTTTTTTTTATTTTTCACTTCTTAAAGTATCTGCCCATAAATCTATTTGATGTCTTTAATTTCTTTCTTGCTGGGGGACAACGAAAGGTTACCAGACTTAAATAATGCAATATAGATTTGGCAGTGATAACATAAGCATTTACATTCTTGAAACATTTAAGGGAAATCCAGCATTTTACATGCCTTACGCACATGACTTTGGGTCAGAACCTTGACCCAGAGACATTGTTCCACTGGGTCTCTGGCTCTGGCCATGATGCTGGCAGCCCCACAAACAGGAATCTAAGGCTTTCAGAAGTGTGGCCCGTTTGTTGTCTCACCAACGTTTTGCGACCCCATGCTACAGGTGAGATTTATTATTTTTTCAGCTCGTCTTAAGAACCAGCCATCTCCTGGATTCAACATATGACTGTGCACTTCTCTCTAAATCACTGCTTCATGTTTAAACCATGCTTGACAAATCAAGGCAGGCTGTGCCCTTGACTCCTTTTACCCTCTGGGTATGGAGATATACCAGCTCTGTGAAGCTCCCCTCAGAGGAACAACGGCCTTCCTGCTGCCCAACACGCGGTCTCTCCTTCCTTCACATGTGTCAGAAGGTGGACACTCTGGGAGGAAGGGGAGCATTCTGGGTAAAATGATCAGAGGCAGGAGGCCCGGCGCCGTGATGTGGCGCAATGGGACAGAAGAGCTAAAGCCCCGGGTCGAGCTTGTCTAGCCCTGTTAGATCACGCTCTCGGGTCACAGCAGGAAGCCCCGGACTGGACAGAAGGCAGGATCAGATAGACGCCTCGGGCGACAGAGGTTATGTAGGTCAGAGCCAGGCTGCTCCTCAGTATACATTATTCTGTCCCTGGAGCTCAGTATGACTGGGGGAGGGCAATACAGAGAGCAAGGGGGGGCTGGCTGGCTGGCTTCAATAATAGATGGAAGTGAAAGGTAAAGAAGAGAGAAAACTGAGGGGAGAAGGAAGCGAGTGTCCGGTGGGCAGACTGCCGGTCTGAGGAAAGGGCTGGTGAAGCGCAGGAGAGCAAAGACAGACGGGGCCAATGACCCAGGGAGAAAAATGGTAGCGTGTACGCAGCCGTCGTTTAAATCTAAATGCAACATTTCAATATAAATAACAACCCATCTAATTATTACTCTTTATAGGCAATTATTAGCGATTGCTAGCATTTGAACCGTATTATTAACAGTTATTAGAGAACTTAAGGCTGTTAGTGAGTTTGGTGACTTCAGTTGATTGGCAGCTCAGTTTTCATCTGCTCTGGCCACAGTACTGACCGGAGGTGAACAGCACGATGGACTTAAGGCAACAGTACTCCGCCGTGTCCACCTGCAGCGCCTTCAGCTTCTCCACCTGCTCCTGGAAGACGCGGATGTGGTCCATGAAGGCCACCACGCGCTCGGCGGACATGGGCGAGGCGTGCAGGCCGGCGGCCGCCAGCAGGGGCGCCACGTGCAGGGGCATGGAGCACTGGGCGGCGTTCAGCACGAAGAGCTCGCTCCACGACATGCGCAGCAGCGCCACCTGTAGGGGGCACATCGGAAGGGAAATGTTTGACGTGGAGGAATGCTCATCTCTGGGTGAAGGACGCATATTATCATCAGATACTAATCAAATGCTGAACTGAGCCTCTCATTCCTGCCAGTTTGATTGAGCTGCTAATGCATGATTCAAACCACATTAAGTGGGAGACAATTTTTCCATCCGTGTGAGTAAATGTATGTCATCTGAGTCATAAATTAGCCTCCGAACAATTTAAAATAAAAGACGCAGACTGATGTTATTCTGAATTTGTTTCAGATTTATTCTAAGTTGCTTGCATTTTATAAATCATCAAGTAGAGTGTATTTTAGGAGGAGTGCATGAAATGCACAGAGCCTTACAGCTATGCCTCAGCTAACAGGTTTATGGGTAAATATTAACCAGAGACAGCAGCGGTGGCATACAGTTCCACGAATGCATTTAACTTTGATCATCGGCAACTCAACCACAGGAATGTCTGTCTGGCACAAAAACCAGCACCTAGATGAATCCTACCAGGACCAAAACTCAGAATCAAAGGTGTAGATAAGCATTCTGTTTTACTCATTGTTAATTATTGTTGTCATTTATGCTTGTTAGTGATGGTGACCTTGGTTAGGTCATCGCAACCCAGTCAGTCACATAAAACGTTTGCTCAGACTTTGTCAGTGTGTGTTTTGCTGGTTGTATGTGTTCAACACACACAAGCAGGTATGATGATGTGTGTAGCTGCAGGCTTCACCTGGTCCATGAGCTGAAGGTCTGGGAAGAAAGGGATGTTCTTGGCCCACTCCACGGCGCTGAAGAGCAGACGGGCAGCCAGCTCACAGATGTTCTCGATGCCCATCAGGTTGTTGGATTGCATGCACTGGGTGCCGTAGCGTGACGTCGGGTATGGCTCCGCCCTCAGCAGCAGCGAGATGAAACCAGACAGGTAGGGCTGTCCGTTGTACGCCTCGCTGCTGTTACTCAAGTACTGGCCTGGGCTGGACTGTGAGCCGGACATGCGGCCTCGCTGGACGGCTGACAGGGGGGTTCAAGGAGTTTCAGAATAAAAGCCTCTCCATATTTCAGAATAAAAGCCTCTCCATATTTCAGAATAAAAGCCTCTCCATATTTCGAGAGTTTGCAAAAAAAAAAACACTAAGCAGTGCCCCAGGTTAGTAAAATTTGAGAGCTGAAGGTCACCGTATAACACTGCTCCAATAAATCACACGTAACACAACACTACTTTATTACATACATCCAGCTGCATGGTTTATTAAGGAGCAGAGAAATGTAAGACGCGGATTGAGTCCCGTAAGGTTTTGGACACTTTTAAAGCCAGTGCTTAAGCTAGATCCTCATTCAGAAGAGTTCCTGCCAAAGTTTAAAAGCCAAAGAATTTGTGTGGGGAGAGGAATGGACTAAGAATGGAATGTCGGAAGACCTTTTCGTGAACCAGCCACACGAGCCTGAGCCTGCTCCGACTCTAAGGGCCTGAGGGCTGCCGCTCAGCCCTCCTAAGCCAATAATTGTGAATATCAAATTGGTAATTGGTCTAAATGTGAAGCATGTGACATATTATCTTTAACATAAAGGCTTGAGACAGCCAGGGGATCCAGAAGTGTCTGCTGAACTGTAGTAAACCTAGAGGAGCCAGATTTTGAATCATCCACGCTCGTGCTGGGACATAAAACGTTTTTGTGAAAGGAAGTCTCTACTCAGACATTCAAGAAGTACTAATGTTAATCTCACATTAGTTTATGCAACATTTGCCCACTTTGCCATAAAATCAAACCGTCAGTGTCATACACAAGAACACATATTGCATGCATCATTCAGTATTCGTGCTGTAGGACTGGAAGAACTGAATTCTACTCTGTATTGCTGCCACGTGAGGGTTCTGTCCTAATAATGTCCACCTCTGGGTCACACATTCCTCAATGATGGTAAGGGCACCTCCAGAAGGTACAAAGGCTTTTCTCAAACTACTGTGACCAGCCCCTAAACCCTCAGCACAGAACCAAGCTGAGATGATTTGCTACTCAGAGGAACACAAACCCTTGTGTGCTCCTGCATTGGCAAATGAACAGCTTCCAATCATCCATTAACAAACGTGGCAAAAATTCCTCCTCTCACCTCTTAATTGCTTATGGATGAATGCAATTCTCACCCGATACTGCAGATTGCCTGACAAAATAATTGGCCTGTAAACTAATGTAGTCTCTCATTTGAAAATACTTAAAATTCTCCGTTGTCTTACTTTCATAGTCAGCTCATTTAGAAAACATTTGTAAATGGAAGTAATTTTGCGAGGAATATTTTTGTCGTTTAAATGGGGGATCGCTCTTTATTTCCCCATCAGCCAAAGCGACAACAAAACAATAAGCCTCTTATATGAAATCACTGCAGGGACCCAATACACCCCAAGCAACGAATGCTGTGCTGCCAAATTTGTGCAGCCTGAAAATCCAGTGACTGAAAGTGGGTCTACATGAAGGACAAAAACGACACGTGTGGCTTACAAATTGACAGACAAAACCGGATAAACACACTGAGGACTGCTCGAAGGCAGCCTAGACAGCCTTTTTTGAATAATGGTAGCACTAAGCCAGCCCTTTACCTACAGAAGGCTCAATTAATCAAACCTAGCCAGCCCTAATCGAAATGAATGAGCACGCTAAGGGTAAGTAGAGCCAGCTGGTAACTAATGTGACTTTGTTGATGTTATTTAAGGTTCTATTACGTTAAATGACCCTTTTGTCTCGAGTTTCATCTGAATGGGGACTTGACCATTGACTGCCTTTAGTAACAAAGCCTTCATTTGGTTCCCACACTGTAGTTGAAGAACTGCAGCGTTCAAAAAGGACAAGGGTAAGACAGCTAGAAGGAGGCAGTACTCACAAGATCAGTAGCTGTCTGTAAGCAGTGGCCTACTGGAACAAGTCGACAACAAAGACAAGAGGTGCAGTATTTTCATGGGGGAATAGGATGAGGACCACAGCCCCGGTACAGGGGACTTTCAGAGCAAGTGACTCACTGCAACACACCTCAGCGACGCTGGCACACGGGCGTGCTTCGTGAGCCAAAACTGTCATCTATTTGTCTCTGGGTTCTGTGCACAACACTCACCTCACATGAGGCGCACAAAGGAGCCGTTCATCCACACAACTCTGTGACATTAGGTGATTCCCCTGCTTAATTAAAAAAATGTCAGTTACGACATTCAGCATGGTCTTTCATTCCAGGTTGGCGATCTGCTGGACGAATCAGAGCGTTGGTGTCATTTAGCGGAGAATCTTAGCCTGCTGTGACTCTGGAGGAGTCTGACCCCTGTCTCACCTCCCACGAGGCATCAAGCCATAGGCCCCAACGCTGACTAGGTGCTCAGGGCACGTCCCCTTCAAAAATCACTGGCTTACCTGCCAACGTCATTATGACTGAAGCTAATTATAACTAGGGATTATTGTAGCTATTCCATCCCACGCACCGCTCCTAAATATCCACGGGGGGGCACACCCAGTCGTACCAGGTTTGACAATGCACGATACTCCACACTAAAGGATATTAGCTGAGTAGCTGATTTTTTTAAAATGATTGCTGTAGTTCGTGCTGCACAGACACTGGTTGCGATCGCACAGCCGTCACCTCCGGGGACCTCCGATCTGCTGATGACGCAGAAGCAGCCTGTCTGAAAGCCTCCTGCTTTTCCCGTGCGCTCAGCAACACCCATGCTGCCTTCCCAGCCTCCTGCTCTATTCTTACCCCAGTACATCTGCTACCCACTGCCAACCCACCCCCACCTCCCCCACCCCCCCGACTTTGGACCTGAAGCTATTTGTTTCGTTTGATTGTGGTTTTGCTGCACACCGACGCTGAGCTGGGGTGGGGGGGCGGGCTGGGGGGGCCGACACGGCACGGAGATGACTGCCTTTGTTTCCCTTTTATACACTGGGAAAGTAATCACAGGCTTTTTATTTTGGAATAAATAAGAGATACTGGGAAAGCGGGCAGGCAGCCGCGTCCCCGTGACGAGTAAACCAGCGCGTCCGTCTGGCAAACGGTGCTGGGGCCCTCACAGTTCCCAGGGCTGTCAACTCCGGAGTCGTCGCACCGGGGGCAGATAAGAGCCAGCTCCGTGCCAAGTTCCCGCCCGGCTCTGAGACACATGGCTGCCTCCGTGAGCCAAAGTTTACCCTTCAGCTCGACGCCGCCTCACTTAGCCATTGTGCCGAGGGACGGCCACACCTGACTCAGATTCCTGGCCCGAAAAACCTCCCATTGTCCTGGCCAGACACACGAACGCCTACATTTGTCTCAGAGGGTGAGCCTCTTCCTGGCAGAGAAGACGGTGCCTTGGACATGACCATCCTCTCACCCCCCTTCAGAGGTCAGCACTTGGTACAGCCCGATCCATCCACGCGCCTGCATCTCCATCAGGCTACATCTGTGCATGTTTACGGCCCCTTGTGTGCATATAAAACAGGCGAAAGCCGTGAACCATACAGCTACCTTTCATCTGGGACATACCATCGCAGGAAATTCAGATCTGCGGGTATATATCCCTTTAGCTGTCAGCTTATCTCATCGCCCTTTAAATGACAAACTATTCCTTCATACATTTTTTAAATCTGCCATTAAATCTGCGTCTGGTATTCGGGAAAAACTTCGGCGAAGGTCGGCGAAGCTTACTTAAGCTATGTATCACACCCTCCCAAAGACTACATCCACATTTGCTCAGTAAAGGGTTATGCAGACAATCCCCACAGCTCCAGAAGAACCCAAATAAGGACCTTCAAGTGTCATACCTTTCTATGCTCATTATTCCTTCATTTCTAATACTAACTTAAATAATGCAGGACTTTATAACCGCTACCAAAACCTATATGATCACCAACAACAAATATGTGGTTTGGTACAAAATCTTCTGGTGAGCTCATAGTCTATGATTATAAGACTCTTTCCCCACAAGTATCTCCACGAGAGTGATCCCAGAGTTCTTAGAGGGATAAGACGTTATTAGATACAGGGGACGAGTTTGCCGTCCATGTTAGAAATGTCAGATGCGTGCCGCAAGGGAAGACTTATAGCTCAAGGTTTCGTCTCCTATGCTGGAGTACAAAACAGCACCTCGATTTATGAGGAAGACTAAAAATAAACAGGGGCATAAACACGCTCTTTAAGCATCCGTGTTCGGAGTCGTGCCTTGGCGACGCTCTGGGTACTCCGGACATACAGTTCAGAGCAAGCTGATGGACTTCCCGGGGGAGATTTACTGCATGTCAACTGCGAAACAGCCCCGGATGAAAGTCCCGATGCGCCCGGGGCAGGGGGGGGGAGCGGGGGGGAACGCAGACGGCTCAGGTTTCTGAAGAGACGACCCTTCCAGGCCCTGCTGGCCGAGGTCACGGTGGACACGGCCTGCGTGCCAGCATTTGTTCAGAGCGCAGGGGAACACGGAGTCCGTGGATATGGGCCCCTTTCAGAAGGCCAGCCAAGGGCACATCCACAGATGAAATAAGGGACTATCAGATCCTAACTCGACGGCATTCAGAGCACCAGGGCTGCACGGCCCAGAGGCCCACCATGCAGCTAAGCTACGAACGCATAAAAACATGCTGCAAATAACCATGCTGCAGATAACCATGCTGCAGATAACCATGCTGCAGATAACCATGCGCTATTGGCGCAACCAGAGAAACAGAAACTCCACGTGAAATCAATTGCCTGCCACTAAGAATTTTAATTAAAATTACAGGTGATATAGATACAGTTTGTATGAGAAGAGTTCTTAATCAAGAAAGGAACGCTCAGATTCAGTTGCAGGTAAAAGTTACATGTCAGCAAATGCTGAAATGTAAAAGCTGCTGGTTGCATGAATATTTATCCGGCTGAGATTTTGCGGGAGCCCGTATAGAGGCGATTGGAGGATGCGGACCGGCTAACTCACACGCCATTATTCGGGTCTGCTTCTTAACTTACAACTACCCGGGACAGCAACCATAGCATGATGGTTCTTCTGCTCTGTTGGAGGTCAGGCCTGACGAACCAACGCCGATCAACACAAAACTGAGCTTAGATGGGATAGTGTCACACGCAATCGTTCCAGGGAAGCGCAAGCGGGTCTCCAGGACTGAGGTCTCGGCGTGACGCGCCTGTATGCATCAGGATATCCAAATTGCACTATATGCTATCATCAGCAATGTTCTTCAGATTAGTCATTGCCTCGCCGAATTAAAGGATCCACACCTTGCACTCTACGGTCCAATAAACACATCGATTAAGTAAGCCCTATAGACACCCCTCCCATTCTGAGCCCCAACCTGCATCATACCTCCATCTCCGTCGAAGCCAAGAGCATTTCCTAGCCCTGTAGAGTGTGCAGACTCAATGCATCCCAGCCCAGAAGATAGATATCAAACCTGCTACATTTTAATCCACAGCTAACAGCTGCAATCTGCCTCCTGATTCGTGCTTTGAACCGAAACAGGAGGCCAGAGAATCCATCGGACTGAATAATCACCGTGCATCGGGCTGAATAACCGTCCTGCACCCGGCTGAATAACCGTCCTGCATGGGGCTGAATAACCGTCCTGCATCGG
>JAODUD010000134.1:16021344-16031717 GCA_026784285.1 Stomatorhinus walkeri
GAGACCGCCTCCCTCCCCCAGCCCTGTAACCCCATCTGTCGGCATGCGGCTCGAAATTCTTCAATCGCCCTGACATTTGACCCCTGACCTTTTTGGCAGCATAGAGAAGAGAAGATGAAGTGTCTGGGCCTCTTTTTCTCAACACAAAAAATCTCCTGTTCTTGTACCACCACCCCACCATGCACAGAAAAACTTGCACACACGCCCGTAGCTAACTTATGCTTCAGATGTCTCTAAACCAGAAGCTAGGTAATTCCTATTGGACCACAGTTACCTCTTCATATATTGGTACTAGACCATAATATAAAGGCAATGCTTAGAGCAGGCTACTTTAATTCTCAACTCACTGCCTAGAGAAAAGGACAATTTCATTTTTTATTTATTTATTTTTTTTTTAAAAGCTGGTCACTAGCATTTGTGAATTGTGTGTGTGTGCGATGGCGATGGCCTAACAATGATTCCAGTGTTACTGATGCTTGGAGACAGATCCGAGTTCAAGTCTACTTCAGTCTGTAACAAACAGCAATATGTCCACTGAACATGTTTCAAGTTACACCTAAAAACTCTCAAAATGCTCGAAGTGTTATGTGGGCTTTCTGAAGTTCTCATGTGACCTGCATTAGTTCTGGGTGTCTATCTGAAGTCATGCTATTGACCCAAACACACCATCAATTCTAAAAGTAAAAGGCTTAATTGTCCTTAATTGTTAAGTGTTTTGACCCATCAACAGCAGCAGATTGATTGACTTTGTATAGCTTGACATTAAAGGCTAACGTTAAATCTCTTTAAAACGTTTTATTTCTAAATGTGAAAATATTAAACATGAAATTACAGTGCGGCATAAAACCATTAAATAGGCATCTTTTTTGGTGGTCATTATGTGGCTCATTGTAGATTGTGGATAGTTAAAAATAACCCAGACTCTTTGAGTTCTTTAAATGTCTTTATTGTGCCTCATAAAGAAAACTTACAGTTTTGTTTGGATAGTTAAAGTTAATTGATTTAAAATTTAAGTAAATTTGCCCAGTTAGGTCAAAAATTGGTTCAGCCAACCGATTGGCTCAGAGCTGCCCGATACTCTTCTGTGGGAGATATCGGACATCCAAGGAATGAAAGGTTTACACATCTGTCTCAAGCCTGAGGGCCAGTCAGACATATTCTCCCACTGGAGTCCCACCCGCGAGAGGGTTTATGAAGCCATCCATCACCTCTGAATAGCCCAGCGGTCAGAATCAGCCGCCCCGGGCGTCTCTGAATGGAAGAAGGATGGGCAGTCAACTAGAGTGGGCAGGCCTTGTTGCTAGTGCTGTGATCTTTCACTCTAGCCTCTGAGTAGTCACCAGGGAAAGTTATTACCTCCACCCCTCCTCCTTTGTGCAAGCAATAATATATTTCTCCTTGACACCACAAGCATCTATTGTCTTCCCTCCCTAATTGAAAGCAAAAAACAGATTCTGTTCTCCCACCCTCAGTAAATACCCGCTTGCTTTTGCTAGGCACATTGCCATGTTGTCTCTCCCTTATGCAACTGCCTCTTTCCTTAGCATGTGGTGGTGTTGCTCAACCAGTAGGACAATGTGCTAACAGTGCACATGTCTTGGTTCAAATCCCAGGGAACGCACGTAAATTGTAACCTTCCCCTCAACCAGAAGTCACTTTGCTAAAAGGTGTAGATGGCATTATAGTTGCTTGGTAAATGCTGCAAGAAGCAAACAATTAAAAAAAACATCTTTGAAGGTGTATACATTTTGTATTAACATTAATGTTCTTGTAAACTGTGGTAACGCTTTTGAGAATTTAATGTGTATTGTCAAGGTTTTTTTTTTTTTTTTAATCCAACACCATCGTTACCCCCATTCCCGCACCCTAACTGTCTTGGCCTTTCTTTTTTCTCCTATAATACTCTTTTTGACACCCTCGTTCAGCGGTGGGACCAGGGTGATTCTAGGATTTAACCTGCAGGGGGGATCAGTCCCCCGTATGGCTGCCACTTTCAAACTGAAGAAATACGGGGCGTAGTTATTGGCCAATGCTTGGAACCCAGTTTGTTGGACCCGGGTTATTGTGACAATGTCCACTCACCATTATCCAAAATCAGGCATTGGTATGCATTAGGTCTGAAATCAAATATTAACCCATCAACAAACCCATCAATCCATCAAATGCCACAAAGTATTACTCTAAATCTTGCTAAGAGTAATTAATATTTGTGATTAAGACAATAAGGTTATTAGCCACTTACTTAAACTTTATGGCCAGTCAGTGCACTGATGCATTGACGAAGGTAGAGGAATGATCCTCAAAACTCAGGGACACGCTGTAACCTGGCGACCACTCGGAGTCACAGGAAGATTGATCTCACGTGTGGAAGTTCCAGCTTGTCATGCTGTGGGTTTCCGTAGCTTTTAAGGCATTAAAGCCACGTAAAATCTGATATAGAATCCACAAGTTAAATACTTCAAGTTGAGGGTGGACTGGTTGGGTTTGTAAGGAGAAAACCAGAAACAGAATCCGTTAAAAAAAAAAAACATGGTCGGGGGGAGAGAGGGAGGATGATTGCTGCCCCCCCACAGAGTCTCAGCCCACTAGTTCCTCTTCCTCTGACAGCCCCCCCTCCATCCCTTTCACCACAATAGGAGACCCAACACAATGTGCCAAGCTATGTTATTTGAAGCACTAAGTCGCTGACCCTCCTCACTGCCTTGGCACAATGACACCCTGCAGAGACGCCCCCTTCATTTCACCTTCTTAATGACAGTTCTCATCCTCTCCCTTCGATTCGGGGAGGAGCCCTGCCTTCCCACCACCTTTCCCCAGCTCCTCCATCTCCACCCCTGTTTGGCTTCCCCACCCCCAGCCACCATCCCAAACCACAGCTAATATTCCTGGAGTCATGGACCCTCATTACAGTAAACGCCACGGTTCGTTATTAGTACAGACGCTCCCCGGGACGCGATGGTCCATGTTATGATATTTCAGCTTTATGGGGGGTAAATATTTTTCACTTTCAGTACATTATTCAATAAGTTACATGGGATGTTCAACATTTTATTATAAAATAGGCTTTGCTAATGATTTTGCCCAACTGCAGGCTAATGTAAGTGTTCTACGCATGTTTAACTAGGCTGTGCTAGGCTGTGATGTTTGATAAGTTAGGTGTACTGTATTAAAATGCATTTTTGCCTTAAGATATTTCCACCCTATGATTGTTGTATCGGAATGTGTCTCTATTGTAACCAGGGGACAGGATGTAGTTCTGATATCCTTAAAGCAGGCCCAGTTATGTTCAATCAGTTGAAAAACTTAGTAAATTAAACACAATTCATTACACCCATTTTCTTTTGTTTTTCTCCCGGTGACCTCCTAGCCCAAACACAGAACGGATCACAGGCAATTAAGCATGCTTATGGCAAACAAACTTAAGCTCCTTAAGAGCCTTAAGTGCTCAGACAGAACTGAACATAAGGAAAGTTTTGTTTTCTCACGTTCATTACTTCCACAACGGGTCTTCCCACAATCACATACAATGCAAACATCTTCATTATGCACATGAGCTACAAATTTGTTAGGGTGCTCAATGAATCCAAAGGAGTTTTCGAATTGTAAAACTGATTGTAAAATTAGTGTAAATAAAATACTTCAGTAAATCACTTAAGTAGGAACCTTAGATGAAAACTAGTGTTTTGGCTAAGGGGCATATTTACAGAAAATGTTATCAGTGTCCCTGTAAAATAATCCAATAGCCAATCAAACATATCTGTTTCCATAGACTTTGCTGCCTTTTGCACAAATAGGGAGAAAAAATTTCTCCCTGCAGTTTGGTAATGTTGCATCCAAACATACGGCTACATTGTGATCACTATGGGAAAATCCATTGCTTCTGTGCGCTTTGTCAAGCCTTCAGCTCTGGTTTGGTCTTTACCAAGATCAGTCTCCTCCTGATGTTCACAGGCCTCTCCTTGACCATATATAACAGTCATCCATCCTTTTCCTCATTTTTTAAGTATGAAGAGCTAGTGTAAGCAGAAGGAAGGAATGAACCCCTAAGCAGCACCACTGTCGGTCCGTGGCCGGGGAGAGGCTGGTGTACAGCTGAGCTGAAGCCCACTACAGCAGCCTCAGCGTGTCCTGTCCCCGGGTCCCACCCTGGGGGTAGAGGGGATTTTACGGTTGACCTTCTTCTTATGCTTTTGTGAGTCCCTTCAGCCCTCATTCATTCTCTTGACCTACATGGCCGTCCAAGAGCAGTTCACATACACCACCCCGCTCCGTGACATCTGGCTGCTCCATAACACAGTCAATCTTCTTTATAGTCTGCGTTTTTATTGCTATTTTTCAAAACAAAAAATACTGCAGCTTCACTGAATGTAAGCTTCTTCGTGACATGAATTTGCGCAGCCTTACAAATCAGAAGAAACTTTAACACCAGTACATTAGAAATCTCCAATTGCTTTTCTCACCTGTTACAAGACAAATTAATTAATATCAGCTTTCTTGAGAGCCATGGATTTTTCACAGATGTTTGACGGTAACTCTAACAGAAATACATATATAGTCTGAAACTGCAATCTGTATTACAGATTGAATTTCACCACTATTTTTGCATTGCGTACAAATGCTTTATCTTTGATTAAAAAGCTATAATATCTGTCATAGACTTTTCAACATTCAATATTTTTATTCCGAAAGTAAAGATTAAGATGTAATGAAATATTAGGTTTAACTAAGCTACCATTTGTATCACACCTCTGTTGTATCACACCTCCGTTGTATCACACCTCCATTTTTAAAGATCAAAATAACCATAATGTTCTATATCTGAACATGTTTCCATTCATGTGCTAAGATTTACTTTTGTGAACACTAAACCCTTGTAAATCACGTGTGTCATCAAACATGTGATTCCTACAGCACTTTATACGACATGAAAGGGTCAGCTACTTTGTGTTTAGTGTGCGTGTGTATTCCTTACTTTGACCTGGGGGAGAAGACAGGCTGGAATGTTCTGTGAAAAACACCAGCTTAAGAGCTTCTGCCAGTCACATGAGATATATCTCCAACAAGCAGATTTGAGGTGTTTTCTGGTCAAATGGACCCAAGCAAATAACCACGTAGATGTCTGCTTGTGCGTTTGAGAGACGGATGCAGGGTGTCAGAGTACAGGAAGCAGGTTCAGAGAGGGGCTGCTCTGTTTTGTAAATACAAATACAATCGCGGGAGGGAAAGGGAGGGAAGGGGAGGCAGATGCCGTGTTGCAAGGGTAACATCAAAACACTATAAGAGTAAAATGAGGACAATTTAGGGAGCCTTTTGTGCCATTTAGAAAAGAAAAGGAAACAAAACAAGTACAGAAATCAAAGTGTTCAATTTGCTGCAAAATTACTCACCAATTACCATTTCCTTCTCTGTTTGGCCTACTGGAAGTGGCCAGAGCAAAAGAGATTTATTTATTTTTTTAATTTCTAGTCCTTGGTTCATCACAGACACAATAAGCTGCAGTAACATCTATATTTTACCCAAATAAGGCAAAAGAAATGTGATATACTTGTGTTATATTATCCAAATGGAAGCACTTACCCTGACATTTGCTCTGGCTTAAGAGCATAATGTTAATGGATAATAATTATTCAAGGCACTCATAAAATGAACCCCGAGCCTCCTCTCTTTATGGGTTAAAAATGGAGATCTAAGTTTAGAGAGAGGTAGAGGAGCGGGGGTCATTTTGAACAAAGGCCATAAAAAACAGGTCACATGGCTTGATGTCAGGAGTCCTTCAGCCATCATTGTGGAGACGAGAAGCGGCACTTAGAAAATCAAAAGACCTGTTTGAGAGCACAAGCTAAAATATATCAAACCACCTGACGCCTGAATGTTAATGTGTTTTGTTATTTTTGAAGTGTAGCGCTGTTTTGCTTTCTTTGTGTTTGGATGCTTCAGATCTTCCCACTTGGCCTCCTTACTTTAGTCTAGATAGGTTGGGGGGGCAATAATTCCTAGTTGTGTGAGATAATGCTGGATTTGGACAGCAGACATTGTAATATTGCTTGCACTGGAAAAAAAATTGAAAATAAAGAATCAGCGTTCTTGAGGATCTTTCCAAGGCCTTGCATGTACAACGGTTGAAGCAAAACACCCGGAGCTCGGCCGTCAACAAGCAAGGTGCAGCTGATTGGAGCTCTGGGGGATGGGGGGCGGGGCGGAGGGGGGGGTGATAGATGCACAGGGCTTACCTGTGGAGCATCTGTGCACAGATGCCCATTTGGCCGGTCTCTGGCATCAGGGAATGCGTGACCTTCCAGCTTGGGGGGGTCACGGCTGCCTCTGCTCCAGAGGGTCCACATTTGTCCACCGACTGTGTGCAAAGGAAACCAGGGCGACCAGATGTGGCCCAAGTGCACGGCTGAGAAAAGATTTATAGGAGTAAAATCTAGTGCTACTATGTTATTATCTGGCTAAGTTCCACTCCAGCTTAACCAGAAGCTAGTTTCTCTGGTGTCAGCTTTCACACGCTTATAGATCGTATGGTCATGAGCCTGGATGCTCCAATTATTCCTTAATTCCATATTCACAGTCGTGGAGATATTGACTGGTAACCATTTCGGTCGAGGATACTAGAGAGAGCAACGTGCAAAGATTTTCCTGAACTGTGCCAGGCTGAGCAGGAGTGATTTCGTGCCTCTTCTTGTAAACGTGAGTGACAGATGACAGGGGCCCTGGGGGGAGTTTCAACCCATCAGCTTGTGACCTTACGGCGGGAACGCATGCGGCGGCTGGGCCGCGAACTCTGCCAGTCTCCATCGCGAAACTTCATTCCCCATATCGACTTTTCTTATCTCCTCCGTCCGCACTTGTCGACATACCAGTCTTGTCTAACACCAGCCACTTCTCCCAAGCCACACTCCAATTATGAAAGTGTAAATCCATGGGAAATACGTGCATTTATTATGGACTTTCACAAGGCGACAGTACGAATCTGCCATATGAACTATTTAGGCTCACGGTGGGGGGGGGGGGGTTACTCCAGTTCATTTCAGTATGCTTTTGGACTGTGGAGGAAAGCAGAGAACCCAGATGAAACCCCACAATGACACGGGGAGAGCATGCAATCTCCACACGCAGAGAGCTGGGGTGGAACCTCCAGAGCTGTGAGGTGACCATGTGACACAGAGGGCCACCGTGCTAATCCCCCTGCAGCTAGCTTCCAATGGCAAACTAGATCTTCCATTTTATTGTCTGTTTTTTTTAGCCCTCAACAAAGTGCCACAACTATAATGCCTCTCATTAATATTTAACTAGCCAGCGCTGAATGGCTTCATTCTAGTGTTAGTGGAAATGGCAGCAGTAAAGATTGATAGAAGCCATGTGCTGGAGCTACAGCTAATCGCTGGACCCACAAATGCTGCAATGTGTGCATGTGTATCACTACAGATACAAAAGCAGGGCTCAAAAGACAGAGATACAAAAGCAGGACTCACAATAATCCAACTGAACACATAAAAATGTCATAGTAACATAAAATGAAAGTATTCATTTGAACTTTACATTGAACATTAGCATGATTTTATTGCGAATAGTGATTTAATTAAATCAAACACATTTTTATGGCCATCCTGAAAAAAGAAACATTTGACCTTACTTAGAGCTCCACCAGATAAATCATGTGATGTTAACTTTTCACACCTGCATGCATTTTCCCCAAAATCCCCACTGATCCTTTCCTGCATTAAATCCTCCGACTCCTGAGTGTTACTAAAGCACATGCACATTTCCCTTCTCCGTGTCTCATTATTTCCATGCCGATCATTTTATCTACACCAGTGTTTCCCAACCCGGTCCACAGGGACCCCCAGCCGGTCCGTGTTTTTGCTCCCACCCAGCTCCAGGCAAAAAACATCGACGGACTGCGGGTCCACGAGGTCCGGATTGGAAAACACTGATCTAGACATCTTGCAGAGTTTCTGGATGAAGACGCAATACGAAAATTACTCTCCCGAATAATGGAATTATATATCAGACGCCAGTAAAACACAAACCAGATAAGACAAAACAAAAACTGCAGCAAGCATCAGATGAGAGTTTGTTTTTGAAGCAAATTCTGCCAAACTGCCCCAGCTGATATCGAATACGCAACCTGAACTTCAGGGACTCACGGACGGTCCGTGTTTTTGCTCCCTCCCAGCTCCCTGCCAGACAGTGCACATTTTTGCTCCCTCCCAGCTCCCTGCCAGACAGTGCACATTTTTGCTCCCTACTGGGATCGGGGAGGGAGCAAAAACACGGACCGCCCGTGGGTCCCCGAGGACACGGCGCTATTCCTCTGGGATCCATTCGGAGTGACAGGGCCAGGCATGGAACAGACGTGTCTTTGCGGACCCCAACGGAGAAGCCAGCTGAGCTGCACAGCCCCTCCCTGGCACGCCGATATAAATCACCCAGAATGCCAAACTCGCAGGCCACTCGCGGGAACACTCCGATGCCCTGCGTCCCAGCCTTCTCCAGCAAGGCTTTTCCCAACATTCGCGACGCTCTGACGCAAGACAGCAATCCTTCCCACTGGAGATGCTTGCAGACTGGGTCACGGGGGCACTGCAGAAACCCCGTGGAAAGATCCCCAGCAAAACATCAATCAGTGCAGGCCAAAGAAAATGATGCATTCGGTCAATAAATATTTCTTTCCCAAATATCCTTTAGAACTATCAAAATCTTGTTTAAATAACATCCTTAAATCAAGCAACGATGGGAATTCTAACATAGGAGTGATCATTATATTGGCCATAAGTTTTACTCAATAATCTACTTAGCTGATACTGCATTATTATTAACTACAATTTACATTGTATTCAACCAATGCTTCCATCCGATGTGACAAATATCTAGTGTCAGACTGTCTCTGGAGACGCTGGAAGGCCTTTGCTTGAGGGCCCAATGGCGACATCACTCTGCCAATAACAGGATCTGAACCAGCGACCATCTGATCCCACTTACAGTTTGCTAATCCACTGAGTCACACAATACTCCCATACTGGAGAAGACATCACATACAAGGCTGGAAATTAAACTTGCCCACTCGCCAGAGGTGAGTCATTCAGACAAAGGGCAAGTGGAAAAAGTTACACACTAGCTTACTGGCTAGTAAAGAAATTGCATGTCAGTGTTAAAGCCTTTGTGTTCATTCTAACATGCATTTAGGCAATTCTTGTTAATTTTGCATGTGTTAATTCTGACACCCATTTTGGGAGAATAGTTTAAGCAAAGATGTTTAATAGAGACCTGTAATACTGGCAAGCTAGACGAAATGAAAAAAAATACTACATTTAATGCATTGACGAACTGTCCTAATGTATACTTAAAAAAAAAACAAAAGGATATGAGAATTAGAAGTTTTGTATGGCTGTGAACTATCTGTGTTATCATGGGGTGTTCTGAATGAGTGAATTGTTTATAGAACTTCATAACTGAACATAATGTTTTACATGGTCATTGATAATGGTAAGATACAAAGTCTTTTGGGTATTCTTTATGCCTGAAAATTATATTGTACATTGTGTCTGGACTAGTGCATTTTGGCAGAATTAGCCCAGTTAGCTACTAGCAAAAATGCTTAAGTTCCACCACTGTCACCACGTAAATATTTCACACGCGAGCAACAAGGTGTCGCTCATCCAACACGCTGTTTGCGTGTTGCCAACATCACCTGATAGAGCGTACTTTCAATTTTTGTTTCTCGTGTCAGTCTAGTAAATAGTCCCCACTGCTCACATCAGCACCGTCAAATCAGAATGCTGAGTTTGCACATTTTGTTTGGTGTCACAGATGCTGGTATGTAACTCATATTCATTCAGAGCCATCTGACCAATCCATTATAATAATCAAAGTAGTGTCGGTCATCTGATTATATAGAAACTGAAAAAAAACAAACTAGACTTAATGCATTGCCAATGAGTCCTAATGTAATGAGGACATGAGAAAAAAACTTGCGTAGCTGGATGGCTAGTAGGAATTGGCCGTGCACGGACCGTGTTAGTAACGAAAAGTCCCACCTCTGACCCTCTATGCTGGGGCCCTTCACAGCTGACCAAAGGTCTGCTGGGATTATGAACCCAGGATCTCCTGTTAACTAGACAGGTGCTTTAACCAACTAAGCCAGAGCGACACCTCCTCAGACTCAGTCCTACATACAGAATGCATTTACTAAGCAGGGATACAAAATTATCACACTGCATTCATGTGCAGGATTTATTAATACTGATAATCCTGTTTAGGTTGACAACCTATGGTAAATGGACTGCATTTATGTAGCGCTTTATTCCAAAGCGCTTTACATTATGCCTCTCATTCACCCATTCATACACACATTCACACACCGGTAGCGG
>JAODUD010000134.1:16031782-16065701 GCA_026784285.1 Stomatorhinus walkeri
CCCCCCCACTCAAAAAAAAGTCATCATGGGAGAACCTCTCCCCCAGGAATGATCAAAATTCATCATTCATAAAGTCTAGTGCTTGAACAATATTTATTATATCTGCACATATCTTCCTCACAGTGTCAAAATTTTCTGGACTGTCTCATTCAGTTCTGTTCTTGCCATTTTGCTATCAGATGCAGTTTTAGGGGACACTAAACACAAATGTTTGGTGTTTTATGTTATTGCAAAGATTTTACTAATTAAAAAGCACCCAATGTGACTGCTTGTTAATGAACTGAGAACAGCTCTGTTACAAATATAGGGTTTCAATTCATTACTACTTGAAATAAATGTTTCTTGTGACGTACATTTTGTAAACAAATGAACAATGATTCTTGTTACAAAACCTATAAATCTGCACTTGCAGTATTTTTACTGAAGTGTCCAAAGACTGCATGTGTGGTGAGTCTATCACTATAGTCCAGTGCTGATTTTTATCATCACCCTGTTGAGAGCAGTAAATAATTAACTATCACAATTTCATTTGGAATTAATCCTAGACTCTACGCCAGTGTGACTAAATAAGGAAAATTGCTATAACTGTTGTACATAAAGTAACTACTAATTTGTAGTTTATTTAAATTCAAAGATGTGAATGTTTACTGCCATCATGTGGTGAAAGTCTGAAACATCTTCTGACAAGTAAATACACATTTCAGGATGGAAATAATTTTTGGGAGTGAAAAAAGTTCCATTCTTTTCCTTTTATTACATATTTTATATGCAGCTTGATATAAGGTACATATTCATAAAATTAAAATGAATCTATATTCAGTCCAAAATATGTGCTATGTTTGGGCTTTCACAAAAAATAAAACCTACCCTCTGTCTCCACTCTATGTCAGGTACGCTAGTCGGGTTTTAATGTCAATTTCTAATAGAAATACACTAGTAAACAACAGAAAACAATATAACATAATACTTTTTAGAGCAGCTTTGAGATATAAATTGGTTTGCACTAGCAATTCATTAGTCTGTTGTCCACTTGGGTAAATCCCCTAATAATTAGTGACAGATCATCACCAATCTTTTGTCTAAATAAAGCAAAAGGTATATTTTCTCAGCACTGCGTATAATAGAGGCCTTGCTATGAAATGCCGTGGATGTACATTTCAGCCGGTTATTACACAGCAGAACAGATTTACATATTTCACAATAATAATTAAACTGATGTTTCAAACTCCAATGAATATAAATTCCTAACATCCGTGTTAACAGCAATAAGCTGAACTGCTTGTTTCGATACTGTCAACATCTCAGCCTTATCTCGTCTATCGTTGCCTGCACTAGTGCGCACTGACTGATCCTGGCTCAGTCTTGAGCTGCTTTTAGTTTTTCAGCCATGGTGCCGTCATGCTTTGAGCCCCCCAAGCACGGCGGGCTCTTGGCTAGGGTGGGCTGTTCCTGCCATTGCTCCGGTGTCTTGGCCTGGATGGCCAGGGCGTGCACGGAGCTGCTGAGCTCTTCTCGCAAGGCCTCGTTGACCAGCCGGTGGCGCTGCAGCAGGGAAAGCCCATCGAAGCTGGAGCTCACCACCAGCACCCGGAAGTGAGACTCGGACCCGGGAGGGACTGCGTGCATATGGCTCTCATTCAGGACCTCCATGTGCTTTGGATCCAGGGCCTGGGTCAGCTTAGCCCGTATAATGCGCTCGACCGGCCGGCTGGTGTCCATCCGAGGCCGGGCTGGGACGGTGAGAGTGCTGAGAAGGGGACGGGTGTGAGGGAGGACTCTGCGCAGCATCAGCAGATACTGTCCGGGCTGCCCATTCAAGCTAGTCGGTCAGGGCTGAAGATATACCTGCGGAAAGCAGCAACCAAGGAATTAAGCAATGACTTTCTAGGTCGGAGTTTCAACGTTAAAAGCGAAGTGGCATCTTCAACCACACGACTCTTAATATAACAACGAAAATTAAATTCATTTTCGACCCTATAAGCGGAGACCTGAATGACAATCAGACCCATATAACCGAAATTAGCACCCGTGTGTGGAATATCGCACCATTCGGTCCCCTTTGAATGGTCAGCATGGTAGTGGACAACACTGCCACGATTTTGCTGTATATTTAATGTTTACCTGACTATCTATTACTTGAGAAATAAAAAGTTTAAGGTCAGTAATCGACCAATACAACTTTAGAGAAAACATCACAAACTGAAAAATACTCCATGCATTATAAACGGCGACATTGCTAACACGGCGGCTAGTCCTGCCTATTTATATTGCATCCATTCATAACGAATAAATACATTTGATCTAATAATATTCCTATATACTTATAATAAACGTTTATAGTTGTACTCAGTCATACTGCAATATAAAAAGCCTTTAAAGTTTGTCTCACCGTCGCTGAAAGACGACCTATACCTGGGATCCTGATCGCATGCGCAAACTGGGCCGAGCGCATTGAATCCTGGGCATTGTAGTGCTCTAGGCAAGGCGTCTTCAACGTGATTCATAAGAATGCAATATAAATTTCAGTTTGTTAATGTGGTCTTTTATAATGAGAGTGATAATAACACGACTTAAAATGTCTTATTGAAAATTTAATTTACCATTACTGTATCATGTATTCTTGGTCCTGTTTTTGAGTTTACTGAGAATGACAATTTATGGAATTTAGTTCATATTATTCTAAACTGAATTCAGAGCGTACATCAAACCTTTTGGGAGTAAAATGTAATGTAAAAATAATGCAATTATGTCACACATTACATTTGCATGAATTCAGTATTAGGCTCCTACCTATCCACTCCAGCACTGGGTCACACTCACATGGAGGCCCAGAGCAAACTTCGGCAGCCAAGGGCACTTGGCCAGGCAAGGCCCTGGATGGGACATTGGCCTTGTGTGTTATTGCATACACACACAAACACACACACACAATGGAAAGTAAAAAAAAAATTAACTGTCAATTCACCAAATTCAGTGTATTTTAACTAATGTATGTTGAGTAAAATGAACAGTCTTTAATGTATTACAAAGTTGAAGAAACAGTGCTTCAGTGTGGGGTATCAAACAAAAATAACCTGGTCACTCATTGTCCGCTTAGCTTGTACCTAATTTGGCTGCATGATAGCTGTACATCAGTGATGTTACTATCTGTCTTGCTTCTGTGTCACTTTGGATAAAATCGTCTGCTATATAAGCAAAAATGGGGTGTAAATGCAGAACACAGGAAAGAATAACAGATTGAGATGGTGCAAATCAGATTGTTTCTTCAATGTTTATTACTGTACTTTATTCATGTGTATTTTTCACTCCATTGCAGTAGTGGGAGGCTGAATTATAGTAAGGACCATAGAATCCTCTTTCATTAACAAAATTAAGCTGAAAAGAAACTCACATAAACCAATGTGCAATAACTTGAGGGTGTTACATTAACATAGTCTTCATATCCAGTAATAATTACCATTGACATAATAATTCACATCTTTAAATTGTCCTTTACAAAACACAAAAAATTAAAGACGACATACAATAGTATTCAGTCGTTTAGAGGTTGATTTTTTTGTAGTTTTGTCGTTTTTGAACATATTATATGTTTACATATAAACATCCACAATTTCTACAGCACACAACAATTACAAAGTTAAAAGTTGTATTAAGTTTAAATAATGGCAATGCTTCATATTCGACACAGACATGGCATTCCTCGGAGATCCAGTTGGATGTTTACATTGTGAAGCTTCCCTGCGTCACACGGGTTGAGCTGAAAACTGGCAATGTGTTTGGCTTCTTTAAGCTGGCTGGGCAGTGCTGAGCAAACAAAATATTTCTGTGGTTATTGCTTCAGTTATTTTGCACCTGTAATTAAGACTCGGTCTAATTTAAGGGAAATAAAAAGACAAAGAAATGCAAGATATCTGACTAAAGATAACATTTTTTGTGTCGCTTTTAGTTATGTTTGGTCTCATGCGGAGAGAACCAAGATGTGGTTCTAATTCAGATTCTCAGGTCAGTGGTAATTGATCAATATCAGTTCTGTTCCATACAAAAACTGTTATGACAACATAACGCTGAAGCAAACTGGCAGAGACATAAAGAAAATATCGCAGAATATCTGAGACATGCATTAATGCTGATTGTGGTCCTGATAGCGTCTTAATCTTAATCTTAAACTTAGTCTTCTTAGTCAGACTTTGTTGAACTGTCATCAACAAATGATTTACAGGTGGCGAACTTTCATTTTGTAAACTACAATGTCCACGATTCACCATCAAATATACAGTTTATAAAGTAAGACCAGATGACTTAGTTGAATTACTACATCTTTAATGTGCTGTGCTCATCATGCATAACTCAGGAGCACAAGGCAGACAAAGGGGTCTCAGAAGGACTGTAGATCTGGTAGATGCATTACACAGAGCATAGTGCTTTGATGGGTCTAGATCCAACACATAACTGGTGTTTCCATGCTGATATTCAGATCTGTGTCTTTGTGTTTGTGTGCTAATATTACGTGGTAAAACGTACATGGCAAAACTTTAAAAAACCACTTCAGGAATGTAAGATTCTGATTTATGTCTGTGGTCCTCAATCTATTCTACCATGAACAAACCAAAAAGGTGAGTAAAATTGTTTCTTTTTTGTGCTTTGTCATCCTGCAAGAAACCTTTGGCCATGTTGATATTATGGGTGATTTCCAGTTATGTTTATATGCTCTGGAATGATTTTCTAAATTCAAAAGAGGCAAAAAAAAATCTTAGTGCTGTAGTTTTTGCTCAATAAGGTGCTTGATGGCTACTTTCCGACTGTAACTTGGCAGTAATATACAACATGTGGAAGTACTTTTCACTGGTATTTTTGTTTGACTCTGTGCAGAAATTTTCTTAGTGTTTTTTAGTGGCAGTTCACAGATTAAAATGGAGATGATGGAGTCTTCTTGCTGACATTTCAAGAAAAAAAAGCAACCTTATCCTTTAGCACCACAGTTATGTAACATCTTTACAGGTGCAAAAAGATCCTGTCCTTACGGTTAGAATCACCCGTCTCTCCCATTTTTTGCAGATTACACAATGGCATCAAAAGCAGGAGGGTCGAGGGTAAGAAACTGACCACACAAAATAAAATAAAATTTAAAATAAAAACAAATACAAATATGGCTGTGAGCTGTTTCCATTGATTTTTGCAGAATAGGGTACAGACTGTTTGATTGGCCCATTAAATCTGACTCCATTATTAGTGCGAGAAAATCTACTGCAACAATTTGCATGTATTCTTACAGCGGAAAAGTGCTAAGTTTATACAATGGCACAATATCATTATAAAACACTGGCTTACTGCAATCTCAGACACAGAGTCCATCACACCTGATGTCTCTTTCAATCCATGACACCTATCTTTGACTTTAAAAATGTCTGTGGTCTTATGACATAAAAAAAAAATGTGCATTACAAACAACAAAGGTCGCTGGATTTACATATACAGAAATGACGCGGTGTAACATATGGATTATTACTAAACCGGCTTCATAATTTAAGACAATTAGGAAATAAAAATATAGTTAATAAAGAACACGCTCAAAGGTACTGGATATATGCACCCACATACACGCCACAGGCATGCTTCCATATAAACACGTCTTGTGTTTCCATTGTTTTGGCACAGAATATTTAACAAGGACAAACACTCAAAATGTATGATAGCATGGAATCTCAGTAAAATATATCTCTTTTTAAACTGTGAATAAATAATCAAATAAACCAAAATATATACATAATAAAACCTGCAAGAGTCTCATTATACTATCATACATCAATAGAACAAGTGTTCAATTTTTAATTTTACTGAATTTCGATTTCCTTGAACTCGTTTAAAAATGATCCTTTAAACACAGCTGTGCTCCTCTCATCTCTAATTTTACTAATTTGAAGTGATCCCCCCCGATCAGAAAACAGTATCACTCTTCCTGTCATATACCAGGGATTTTTTTTTTTGGAGGGGGGGGGGTGTCTGAAAGATGTCAATGCAAAATGTAGAAAGAACGCAACATTAATGCCATAAAACTGCAAAATATAAAACTGTATTCTACTCCATTTCCAAGTCCAAAGACATCTGTGCCTATGTGACTTTGTGGTGGCTTGTAGAAACTTGCTGAATTCACCTTTTCAACATGTATGAATTATTTTCATAGACGCTTAATCTGAGGTGTATTTACATCATAATGCATGTTTTAATGCAGCATAACAATGTAACAGTCTACACTGATATGACTGTTTCAATGCTAGAAATATAACTAAACAGGTTTAAACAGGGTAATTCTACATTGGACTAATATGATCTAAAAGTGATGTCTGGTGACTTGTCATATTTCAAAGAGTTATATTCAATGAATGGACATTGCTGTATACCCTGTAGTCGAGAAGGTGATGGTATGGACGGAGAATTTAAGAATTTAATGTCAGACTGGTAGCACTGACTCTGAGAGCTCAACAGAAATCAAACCAGTCAATGCATAATGCATTCAAACTTTCTTTTTGTTCCGTTAATATGTGCTCCTCTGTTCAGCAAGGATACATTTAAAAGAAATGGAATGGAAGAGTGAGTCTGGAATGTTCTGGATAATTAAAGGGCAGCTCCCTGTTGGAATATGTGAGATCCTAGCGATCATGGAAAGAATGTGAATAGGTTATCAAATTCAGGGCCTTCTCGTTTTTAAAAGACTGTGACAAGTTACAATACCTGTAGACACGCTGACTGCCCAAGATGGGGTGAAAAAAGTGCAGGTAACTCTCACAGTTAAAGCATCTAACCCCACCACACACCGCTGCGGACAGCGTCTACTGGACCTTCTACTGTACATTCTATTGTACCTTGCAGCAACTTACCTGCAAATCTCTGCTCCCACTGTCCCTTGAAATTGTGCTATAAGTATTACACAATGCATCTTAGCTCAGTGAAAGTTAGGTAAACATTACTGTAGACACAACAGACATCATATGGCATTCTAAGTAGATACAATTATCTTTGTAATTATACAGCATAATTAAACCAAACATTTAAGATGTTTGACATCACTTACATAATATAGGACCAATATTGTAATTTTTTTACACATTTTATAGCCTGATTTTTTTCTTTTTTTATATTATTGACAGATGCAGTGAGTTGAGATTAAATAACACCAGAAGCAGGTTCTTCTAAAACAGAGGTCCAGATGTGAAGAAATTACAGATGCTTTATAACATTTTGCGACAAATACCTTGCTCAGTGTTTTTTGAAAGGGCAGCTGAAAATCAAAGCAAAAAATTGCTTCTACACCCATACAATATCATATGATGGCAACAAGTACTTCATGATTTAGGGGCCGTGGATTTTTTCACAACCATATGCAGTCACCTGGGATTTTTGGACCAAGGATGGGTGGCTCCAGTCACAGTGTGGCTGCTTGCGCTCCTCGCTACCCCCTGCTGACGGCTCCACGTTACTGCAGCACTTGACCTCGCGTCTCTGGGAGTTTCAGAGCCAGATAGCTGCCCACGGCCAGTGCCCCCGACGCAAACAAGATGGGCACAGCCTTGGTGATGCCCACGAAGGAGGTGAAGATGCTGATGCCCAGCACGGCTGCCAACTTGCACATGGCATTCAGGAACCCAAAGGCTGTTGTTCTGCATACAGGAGGCGACATGCATGAGTTACATTTTACATTTAATTAATTTAGCAGAGCATGAGAATGCAGGCTCAGTCAGTGTCCCTAGTGCAGTTTGAGTTTAGGGTCTCGCTCAAGGGCCCAGTGGTGATGTGACTATACTGTTGGCCAAGGGATTTGAACTCATAACCTTCCTAACATGAGCACAGATCCCTAAACCTCTGGGTGTAGTTTCCATACTGATATATACAAGCATTTTCTTTTCAAATGTTTTCAATCTCATTTTTAGAATGTGTGCTCCAGATTACTTTGTATATAATAATAATCGATACTTTATTTATCCCCATGGCGAAATTGTCTTTACGCCTCCCTAAACTTTCTCTTTGCAGAGTAAGCTGTCCATGAAGGGCAGCCACCTGTTGGGGCGCCCAGGGAGCTGGGGGTTAAGGGCCTTGCTGAAGGACCCACAGACATGCTGAGGGTGGGTTTGAACCGGCGACCTTGTGATTACAGGCACACTGGCTTAGCCCACTGTACATCATCAATAACAATGTAGCATGTAAAATAGCATGCTGTCTTATCTTTGGGCCTATAATTCATAAACAGGAATCATCATCAACTGTTAATTAATAGTAACTGTGCTCAGTCACTTAACTATACTTAATACAGCTCTTATTTGTATTTGAATCCTTTTGAATCCCAATTGCAGAATCTGGCCACAAGGTGGTGCTATAATCCAAAGAGCTATTTTATATCACCTGTTGCGGTACATTAGGGTACATCAAGCCTGGTCTTCAAAACGCACTGTGGATGCTGCATTTCATCCACCAGCACCCTCAACTGACTGAGCTGCTAAGACCCGCTTCCATCTCCTAACTGCATGAAAGCAATTCTTTTATAAATACTTGTGAAACTACAATGTCTAAATGTTCTTTCAAAAATCTTTAGTTCTGAACCATAAAATAAATAATACATTAATAACTGATCAGTTTAATTAATCGATGGTTATTATTTGCGGCTGCTAAACAACAACAGATCTAATTTATCAATATAGTAAAAATGAGCAAATATATTGAATTGTGTCAAATGTTACAAACAATTTTCACAAGTAATTTATGGTAACAGTTTTTGCATGGTTAACACTTAAAATCTGTAAATTTGTAGCAGCACATTCTTTCACATTTTCATTCTTGGAATGCATCCAAGTCCAGTATTAATAAATCCAAATTAAACAAGAGCTCAGCTGGATCAAGCACTAACGTGCACAGGAGGTCTGAGGACCAGGGCCTGGGAACAGAGCTGTGAAAATAGGTGATGAGATAACTCTGTCAAAGTTCAAAAGTCATCTGTCACTCATCTGTGTGTATTTTCAAGTAATCGGGATGTCCTTGTGTAACAGAATGGACAATATTTCAGGGAGGACACTGCAAGAATCCTGTGAAATATTATCTGTGATAGAAAAGCCGCAACTGCAAGATGAGCCCTGACCTATCGCCTAGCGAGACCGACCCGGAGAACATGGATCACACACTGCATCACACGTCATCCAGACACTGGGCGAAAAGTAAGTGGGTCGTGCCGCTCCGGGGTTACCTTTTGTCCGAGGGGTACAGCTCCACTGTGAGCACGTCCAAAGAGCTCCAAGAGGCAATGCTAATGCCCCCGAAAAGGCAGAGCAGCGCGATCATGGCCGACTCGCTGCTGCCGAACGACAGGAAGAAGCAGCTGATGCAGGAGATCACGCTGGAGCCGGCTGCGGAGGGAAAAGGCAGAGAGGAGGAGCAGGGGTTGTTAGATGGAGAAAAGCAGACCGCTAGATCGACTGCTTCCCACCACAATAATATATATACGTTACGTTCGAATGGGATGAAATTAAAAATATGTGACAGCAGTTTCAGGAAACATGGGCAAGAAAAAGCAGAAGTACAAAAGGTGGATTGGGTCACTCTGCTGGCCAGAATGGCTGCAAATTCTTGGAACACAGATGAGGCAGATAATGAGTCTTGGTTGGTGATTAAGCCGGCACGTCACAGAGTGTGACTGACCATACATCTTCCTCGATCGCTGGCAGCGCGAGTCTCCAGCCGACCCCCGGAGGCACAGGGCAGAGGAACGGTCAGGATGGCACGTCAATCCTCCACAGGGAACAGACCCACACTACGGCCGACAATCTACCAATTTTGCTACTAGTATGGTTTTCTGAGTGCAGGAGGAAATCCAACACACAAAGCAGGGGTTGAGATTTGAACCCTAAACCTACTGGGGTGAGATCGCTATGCTACCCATTTAGAATGACCAGTTAATCCACGCCCTGACACCCGAAAAGCTTGGCTAAACGATACGGTTCCTCTTCTACTTTTACTGGTTTGCTTCCTTTATTGAAAGACTCATCCAGCTCTTTCACATTAACATCCGTGACACGCGCTTGATTATATGAGACCAACCATGCAGCACACAGCAAGAACTCAGTGTTTTAGTGAAATCTGAGTTCTTTTAATTTAAATGGTGGTTTACAAACCCTGTTGCAGCTCATTGTCCCTCCTAACCTGCACTAGGTGGTCATCCTACTACCCATGCAGCCATGACGCTGCCCAAATAAGATTAAGATGAACTTTCCTGATCCCAGGGATCTTTTACAGACATTGTCTATCAGAAGGTTCTCGAGCCAGCACTGGTCTAACACCAGCTCAATCAAGTTTCTGTTCCCACTTGTCCTATGCAGGGTTGTAGGGGTCTAGTTTCTATCCTGGAAGCTCAGCATGTTTTTAACTGTGGGGGGGGGGAGTAACTGGAGGGAACCCCACGACAATACAGGGAAAACATGCTAAATCCACACACTCAGAGCTGGGGCAGTGAGCCAAACTCTGGTCTACTGAGCTGTGAAGCAACAACCATAACCAAAGGGCAGAGCTGGGGAATTTAGGTCTACGGAGTAAAAATCCAGACCGGGATTTTGTTTCAGCCAACCAGTTGAGAATCTGTGACTGTGACTCTTTATGCTCAACTGGTTGGTTGAAACAAAATACCGGTCTGGACTTTTACTCTCTAGACCTGAATTACCCACCTCTGCCAATGGGGTGCCCCACACTGGATACATGTTTGACATAATACTAAAAACAGTTACTCCTCTTTAAAAGCTTGTTTGCGCCTCACAGCTGTCTCTCCCTCTGCTGCATCTTTCTCTACTGGACCTGACATTGGATATAAACGGGCAAACAGCTAAGCCCATAGTAAACACCGGACTGTGTAGAGTGTAAACAGCGAAGCCCCAAGCTGGCTGTCTGAATGCAGGCACAGCCCCAGGCCTCCCCAGCTCACCCAGCATCCTCAGGCGGCCAATCTTATCCATGAGCAGGGCGGACACGATGTTCCCTGGCAGCACGGCCAGCGTTCCCAGGAAGCTGACGAAGTAGATCATGTAGGCGTTGTTTTCATCGCTGAAGTCTAGCATGCAACCCTCCTTGTTGTGTAAGAAGGTGCTGTTCACCAGGCGGCAGTTGATGAACCTGTACTGGAAAAGGTCTGGGGGTAGTGCTTCACTGGCATTTAGCACTATCTAGAGCCATTTGTGGTACCTTGTATTCAAAATAAATGTTTTGAAGCATTACAGCACCTTTATGAATGAATCCGATAACAGAATCTGATTAATCTGATCAGATTGTTCTTTCTTTGTCTGGCCGTGCACATCAAACCATGTTTCCGTTTCTGATGTATTCTGAAAAATCACATGTTCCTTTCACACCAAAGCAAGTCACATGACTTCCCAGGAGCGTTCAAATAAGTCAAGAACATTATGATAGATTTCTTTATTTTCCATCCCTCACCTGTCAGAAGACTTTCACTATCATGAGCATCGTGCTTTCTGAAAAAAATCACTGATGCCATGTCAAACTAGAATGGCAGCTTTGCATTGCGTTTCCCTCATTCACAAATGAAATGGTTACCGGACAAGGTTGCTAGGTTACTTCTGAGGTACGTTGATTAGAATTCATAAGACATAGTAGCTATTCTCACAATGAATAAAGGCTACTTAGGAGTAGTTCCTACTGTGGGAGATGTGTGCTGCAGAACACCTGTGTTGTAGAAGAGCGAGGAGATGAAGGTGCAGTTTCTGAAGAAGGTGTCACTGGAGGTGATGTCCTCAAAGTAGCACTCCTCAAACAGAGAGTCTTCGAACACCATGGACTTCATTCTCAAGTTCATGAACCTTCAGGACAGAAAATGCTATTGAAGCACACATTCACACAGCAGATGTCTTTGAGGAACATACAAAAACACCCAAAGACTAGTCAGTACGCTAATTTCCCTTGAGATGCATTCAAGCTTGGAAAACAGATTACGGTTTTTCGGTGTTTTGTAACATATGAGTCACAGGCTCTTAAAATGCTGCACATTTTCCTGAGCGTCGATGAAGCAAGGACTCACTTGTCATTGAAGTACTCTCCATTACGATGCACCTGGTTCTCAAGGGTGAAGTTGAATGTGACATGTTCCACCTTCTCTTTGATAAACACCTTTGTGCGACTGGAATACTCCTGCTTCTGCAAGTACTTGATCATGTCGGGGAACCACACCGTCAAACCATAATAACTGACGATGGGGAGAAAGAGTCAAAAGAAGTGGTCTGTAAGAATCTTGCTTTGCCTTCAACAATATCAAATAGCAATGGGAATACAAATAGACTTAGAAGCAAAACATGCAGTAAATAGGCTCTATAGATTATAGGCATGCAATATGGCTATTACGTTTACTGTATCTCTAACAGCAGCAGAATCCTCTAATCGGTGTCTCTTACCTGAAGGACATGGAGAACCAAACAGCCATCATCATGAAGGTTATGCGCCGATACTCAGGAGAGAAACAGGTAAGGAAGTTGCTTCGCACCTGAAGGAATAAAAGTTGCCTGATGCTCAAAACCCATTTAAGTGCCACACAGAGGATAATATACCACACTGCAAAATTTATGTAATACGATGTCATTCAAAATAATTTATCCATCTATCATTTTCTACACTGTTCTATGCTGCGTCATGGTGGTTCAGAGCCTAAACAGGAAACAACAGATTCAAGGCAGGGAATAACCCAGGACAGGGTACAATATCATCACAGAGAATAAATACAACACTAATCTATACTATCAGTGTTGGGGAGCAGCTAACTACAATTAGCGACACTATTAACTTTTTTCAGTAGGGTATTAGTAGCACAGATACTGTAAAAGCTACAACGTTTTAAAAGTAACTATTATGATTTACAAATAATGATGTAGCATGGAGAAACGCTACATCGTTAAAAAAACACTACAGGTCGTTGTTGACTAATCACCTATGCGACTTACGGCTAATTGCACGAGCATCCCCGCAACACGCCCATTCATTCATCCCCTGCTCAGGCTACTGTTCGCAGCAGTCACAGTACGGTATACATTTGTATACATTTGTATCCGTTTGTGTCTTAGCACCTTAAAAGGTTATAACAATAATGAACTAAGAAAGCAGTGATAAAAAGGTTAAAAAACACCAAACAATATGACTTAAAAGACGATTTCTTTTTTTATACAGTACACTTCCTATATAATAATTTTTCGCGGTTGTAAGTCGACGGCGACATGTATTATTTTTCTCTCTTTACAAAGATGTGTATTTTCTTTCTACCAGGTGTTTCTGATTGGTGTTTTTTGATTATATACTCTGGGGGTGGATGTCAAAGGGTTGAAAAATACTTCACGACACAATATTTTAGACATTTTCATTTAAATGCAAAGGAGCACTTTGGTTCTTGGACAGATTACTAAAACTACCCTTTTTTGTTGTTGTAACACTTCTAAATTTCACACAGCAATTCTAGTTTACACCAAATAAAGAAACTTTAGAAAAATCTTATTGTGATTTAACATTACAATGTTTAAAAATATATAGATTTTTATAGTACTTTTAATATCATGTTTCACGTGTTTTTAATTAATTTGCCTTAAGAGTATCCTACAGTACAAATATTAATCTTTGGAAGAGAAGTAGTATTGGATGGAATGGCTTCCTGAAGTTGCCTATTTTTTCTCTATAGCTTGCAATGTAGCTAACTACCCTATTAAAACAGCAGCTTGGCTGTAACTTAGCTACTTTTAATCATAAGTAACTCCTAGCTTGAAAAGCTACCGTTTAAAAGTAGCATCCTCAACAATGTATACTATAAAGTAATATATCGTATATTAATTGTATACTATACAGTAATATATCGTATATTAATTGTATACTATACAGTAATATATCGTATATTAATCGTAATATATTGCATGTACATTGGTACCTCAGAACTCGAAATGAATCCGTTCAGAATTTTCCCCATAAGAAATAATGGAGAACCAATTAATTGGTTCCCGGCCCCAAAAAATTACAATGAAATATGTTTTTTTAGCATTTAAACAAAAAATGAACCGGACAAAACAAGAAAAGCATATACTGTACTAAATATATCTAAGCACATTTATCAAAACAGTATTTTTTAAAGTAAGAAAATAAATGTATCCAAACAATGTGTAAAGTTAAAAAAAATATGTATCCTGCCCTTCGTCCACTCCGTATGCCACGCTCTCTCGTTAACCTCGTGTGTAATCCCCGTATGATCAGCTGTCTCTGGTTGTTGTCATTAGTCCTCTGTATTTAGTCCACATTTCAGTTTGTTTCCCCAGTCCGGTCATTGTATTGTCCGTATGCATTTTGCCTGCCTTACCAGTAATTAAACCCCATATTCCCCGATACCCTGACGTTTGCACCTTCTTGCTGTCTCCGTTCCATCCCCGCTGGGCACAACAATATTATTACAATTAAATGTATTAATGGTTTATTATTAATATTAAAATAATTAATAAGAAATCTATATTTTTAAATGTAGTGCTGTGTGACTCATTTCCCGGCGTACAAGTTATCTTAGGTCGGCATTCACGGTTTGACTTCTGAGATTCAGATCAAGTTCTAGGTAATTTTTTTCGGACTGGTTGGTTCAACTTTTAAGTAATTCGAGTTCCAATGAGACCTAAGGTACCACTGTATACTGTAACATAATGTAATGTGATATGATATGATATCATATGATATATGATATGATGGTGGCCCAGTAGGCAGCACTGTTGCCACTTACCTGTAGGACTGGGGTTCATGTCACTGCCTAAGCTCCATGTTTGTGGAGTTTGCATGTCCACCCTATGCCATTATGGTGCTGCAATGTCTCCCCCACGCGCGTGTGTGTGTGTGTGTATGCGCATGTGCCCTGCGATGGGTTACCACCCTGTCCTGGGTTATTCCATTCCTTGCACCCGTGGCTTCCAGCCTAGGCTCTGGACCCCCATGAAAAAGTATAGGACAAGCAGGTATAGATTATATATGAATAACATACCATAAGAAGCTACTGGTCAGGTATATGTGTATATATACACTACAGGGAACGGTGACGATAGACCTTCTCATTAGGGTTTGCAGAAACACACGTACAGTACGTCTATATGGTCCCTGTCCCTTGTGTCCCTCCCCATCACAGTACCTGGTTGAAGAGACTCAGCATTTTCATCCTCCAGCGTTTGTGCCAGGCCTCTGCCTCACCGCCCATCTCCACCAGCTCATCCATCGGCTTCACCGTTTTAATAGTGGTCACCTGCGGTCAGGGGTTCCAGTGAGAGAGGGGAATCAGAACACAGAGACACTAACAGCTAATACCAAATCTGTCCCTACTCAACATAAAAAGCAGTGACTGAGAGAGATTCAGATTAACTCTGCTGTTTTTTCCATCTATAGAACTGTGTAAATGTTTTAGGCAGTCAAAGACAATGATGTCTAAACTGTGTTTTTGATCTGAGCAAATAAAATCATCCAGCTTTAAACGTTTCCTTTGGTTGCCAAAGAATTTTGCACATTGTATGTTTGTCTTGGCGTCCACAAGAGGAGGGTGCTGCTAGCACTTTGCAGACCTTCTGCTGCTCCCCAAGGACTAAGATGGGCTGAAGAATAGACAGAGATCCACCAACGGGGTAATAAGGCTTCTAGTTCTCCTTCATCCTCTGTATGAGCTCTCTAAAAGCACCATATTGACATTCTGAAGCACGATTTTGTATAAATTCATTTTCCTCAGTTGTCTAGAATATTGAAATGACCTTTGACACTTAATTCCAGCTTCAATTTCCGAGTGTGCCACCCCGTGTGTCGTTCAGCAAGCTGATGTAATTATACTTTCAATCAAGCGTAATTTTTGCTTCATTTCAGTATAATTATAGAGCAATCTATACGGACTCTATCTGTGAAGAATATATTTGGCATTAGTTTCTATCAGCATGGTCAAAGAAAACTGACCTTTATTATTATAATGGGGTAAAGAGGAATGAAAATATGAGTTTTTTTTGTCTGCAAGATGATTAAGACACATGATATGTCCCTCATCTGCCAAACCCCCGTCGTCACCCAGCGAGCCAATGTCTGCAGTTTACTGCGATCCCAGAATGCAAGAGGAGACTCATGGGCAACTTACAGAGAAGACTCTCTCTGGGTAGCCCTTGGCCCGCATGTTGGTGTCATGGACCTGTTTCAGGATCATCCAGGCTTCATCATGTTTCCCATTCTGTTAATAACCAGAGGCACAGCAGCAGTGTCACATACGGCTGTCGTCTGTTCCGGAAATCACTCAGCGCGTGTGACAAGCCTTACACAAAAGCCAGCTACCTGGGACCCACTAACTGTACGCGTTTGTGATCAGAGTATGGGCTTAATTCCCAAATATAAGACACATGAGGATAAGGTATAGCCTCTGCACCGTGTTCAGTAAGACCATCGGTTATCACAGTCAAACATGCTGCATTTGTGTTTAAAAAAAATGCTACGCTAAAAATAACCCAGCACTGCGCTAAACAGGACACGGCTCGGCAAGCGCTGCAAAAACAGAGTGCCGGCAGCTGAGTGGAATCAGCCGAACGTTTGGCTAATTCATGCAAACGCTGCCGCTTTATGCAGAAAGGCACTAAAATAAGCCGGAGCACCTAGTCCAGAATTAGCACGGCACCAGGTCAATTTTTAACCCCGCAAGTGAGCATGTGCGTCATTAATTCAATCCTTGGTGTCTTCTTAGGCCGATTTCTTGGTCAAATGGACAGCGAGTGCTTATGCTAAGGCATGTTGCATGAAGGCCGCTGACGCAGCTCACCTCCAGGAAGAAGCGTGGGCTTTCGGGCATGGTGGTGAGCGCCGCGATGGCGGACACAGAGGGGAAAGCGCACACCAGCACGAACACCCGCCAGCTGTGAAACTGGTAGGCGGAGCCCATCTGGAAACTCCAGCCTGCCGGAGGTAGGTGGTTACTACACCTGATGGGATCCACTCAAGGCAGTTTCAAAAACACCAAGATCACAATATTTCTCAAAAGCACGGCTGAAATCTCCCTGAACTGGAATATATGCCTATTCCACATGCAGTGTCGAAACCTGAAATCCTTGCAAAGGGGATTTAAAAAATTAAATACAGATGAAGATACTGACTTAACCCTATTTTTGAATGTAGAACAATCGTAGGTCCAAATTTAAAACCATTCAGCACGACACCTTCAGAACAGATGGCCACATGCAGTAATGAGATGGAGAAGTGCCACGGATGGCAGCCGAATTTCGCCACAGTGCTGAGTGCCGGCCCACGGAAAGCGGCCTCACCATAGTGCGGGATGATGGCCCAGGCCATGGCAGAGGCGTAGATGCCCCCGATCATCCAGAACATGCAGAGCCAGCTTAAGTGCTCTCCTCTCTTCTCCTGAGCCAGGAACTCGGAGTAGTAAGAGAAGACAATGGGGATGGAGCCACCGATCCTGTGGGCAGAAAGGGAGCCGGAACGACAGCGTGTCACTTCCTGCAGTGTTTATAGGAGGCCCACTGTGCCATAGGAGGCCCACTGTGACATAGGAGGCCCACTGTGAGATCTGCCCTATTTCTCTAGCCGTCCCAGGGAGTAGGGCTGCACGATTTGGGGAAAATATCGAACCGCGATTTTTCTGACAGCAATTGCAATTACGATTTGATTTGCGATATAATTTTTTTTTATGTCAAGCTTCAGTTCAATATTCAGTGTGTAGTAATTTTAAAACATATGACACAGCATGACATACCGTCAGTATTAACTGGTCTATACTCTAATGCAAGGATGAGAATTTAAAGATGTGATGTGTCAAGTTAAATAAAGTAATAATGTAAACAACTGCAGCAAAAAGAAAATAAGTGATCTTGCAGGTAACGCTTATTACCCTCCTTATAACACTAGAACCGCCTTTTCCCACACCAATGAACAAGCAAGAACTACTTCGGTGTATGCAGCCCTTTTGTTGTAGCTGCAGTTACTAACACTAATAACACTCAAACAACGGGCGTTCAAAAACGTAATGGTCATAGCACAGTGGCTGTTCTGTCCTGAAACATTTTAAATGAGAAGTAAAATGCAGTTTTTGACTGAAGTAGCTTATCATTCCTTTGTTTTGTTACACGGACAAATACAAAATGAATGATTAAACATTATATACGTCTTTTTGTATGTTTTCTAAATAAGACCACGTGCCCATACCCAGCTATAATAGCGATTAAAGCGATCTATTCTTTTAGTATTTATGTTAAAGGAAGACTTTTATTTTATTACTGTTGTGGGATTAATCTTTGGAAACACTTAACTTTAATAAGCACGAAAACATATGACATAAATACGACTGTATTGTGGGTTTTACTGCTTTTTTGGGGGTCACCGACTGCGCTGCTGTGAGAATCACTGACTGTCTCATTGTTGTGATGGGTTAGCGGTATACTAATGCTATTGCCTATTAACAAAAACCAAAGGTATGATACGCTGAAGTATATTGCAGCTGGTGTTTAAAAAGAGCTCGCCGGTTCTGTTGATGATAGGACCTTTCTGAAACAATCTCGGACCATGAAATAGGACGGCAATTCACTTATAGGTCAGCAGCGGAATCAGTATTTTTCCGCACCGTGAACGTAACATTGTCCTTGGGTTTCATGTGTTTGCTATTTGTGGGCGTATACGCCTTCTTGGGCCATTTCTGATTGGTGAGCATGACTGGCACGCGAGAAGCACTCATTATTTTGTCCTTGGTTTATTTTGTAAAGCAGTTTCTGAGAAAATGCATTTTTCCCACAATTTTTGGAGATGCATGTTCTTCATTGGACAGGGACAATACGACTCTAAAGGGTCTTTATCAGCATCATAGCTGTATTCAAAAAAGTCATATAATTCATGAACTTATAACAGGAAACAGGTCTGGGGAAATTCCACAGGGACGCTGACCTTTTGACAGAGACGTCCATCCAGATATATGTGAAATGGTGAAATTACACAGGAAGTAGATGCAAGCGACGCCATGAGTGCGAGATGCTCACCCGACACCGGAGAGCAGGCGACATAAGAGGAAAGTGCTGTATCCTTGGACGAAGGATGAGAAGAAGGCGAAGACGCTGTTGATGGAGAGAGAGATGAGCAGAGTCTGGCGTCTTCCGATCCTGTCGGCCAGCCCCCCCCACACAAAGGCGCCCACCATCATACCCAGGTAGACAATGAGGCCTGGATAAAAGGAAGAGGCAGGACAATGGCAGACAGACAAGGCCAATTCAGTCACAAGAAAGCCACAGAAAGGACAGGAGGCATGTGCTGTTATTCGGCACCTAGTATTTCATTATTTTCATTAAGAAAGCTTGGGACGTCAGCTATGGCCAATTTCAGACCATTCAGAACAGGAGATGTTCCAGTGGAAGTAGAGTAGATGAGTGAGATAATGGAGTAGATGAAAACAAAAATGATGAGATGAGAATAAAAATGACTTGGTAGGTCTCTGAGCAAGTCACAGCGAACAGGACCAGCCTTCATCCAATGTGCATGGAATTAGGAAGGACATCACAATTGAAAACTTGAAGTATTTATTGAGTATTTCAGAACCCACAAACAAAGATTACCATCAGTGATACTTAGTTATTTCCAGGTGAGACATCTATGAATATAGAAGGACACCACATTGCTTGTAGCAAGTCTTATGAAACATTTTTGATAACTGTTATCCAAGAATATTTGGTTTCAGTCCTTTTTTTAACTCAGCCGAGACAGATTACATGTTCTTTCTCAAAATAAATTTAGCTGTCGTTAAAATGTCTTCATGGCTTCATATATATTCATATTTCATAAGCTGCCACAGGAATCTAAGGCAAATCCACAATTCTTATACAGCAGACTGCCTTGGCATGCACACAGACTGCCTGGGCATGTACACAGACTGCCACCCAGACCACACCACTCCATTAAATCCAGTAACCCACCACTGGTACATTTTTCAGGGGAATAAAAGAGGTTGACAGTCAAATCCACTGGAAAGGTGTCTACTTAAGTGAAGTGTGCATGAGAGAATTCTTCCCAATATAGGTACTGGCTCTGGTCCACCTGATTAGTGTTGCAGTACTAACTGAGATAATACTCAGTCTCTTGGTGCAGCCTTTCTGTTTACCCATTACAATTACTCAATACTGGAGGAGAGCGAAATAGTGACAGGGATCTAAACCAGGCTGCGCTCTTCAAATTGATTAGATAAGCCATCAGGCTTAATGTATATTGAGCTCGAAAGAAATCTGAAGGTGGATGGAAACTTTGTGAAAAATAATGCCCACTTGACCTGCCTTGGGCGAAGCCTCGCTGGCATATTCTACATCCCTCCCGCCAGCCATGGCCCCCACGTTTCCAAAGCCACCTTGATGGCAGGTTCCTCAAATGCCCAATGGCAACTTGGCCAGGCTGAACACAGGATACCATTTTAGCGTTTCTACCAATCGCGGCAATCAGCGAGCCGGCCACTGAGACAACGCTCCTAATAAAGAGACTGTAGAAATTAGCTACGCCTAGGAAGTGCCACAACTCTTTGACTGCCTTGGCGTCCAGGCAGTCGCCAACTGCCGCCACCTTGTGTTCACTCATACGTACTTCCTTTGGTCTCCAATACATATCCCAGGAAGGAAATGATGACTTGAATCACATTTCTTTGCCTTGACAGAGAGGGAGTGAGGTGCTACAAGCCTTGATGTATGTGATGGACATTCTCAGCTTAATCAGTCAAACGGATAAGTAGGTCATCAATGTAATCACAAAATCTAGGACCCACATATGCCTGCTGCTCTGACCAGTGGTCAGGTGACCATGCACTTGTTACAGCACCCTGGTCAGCGGCCACCTGTCAGAATTTCTGGACTGTTGTTTTGGACAGCCGGTGAGCACATGGCCACAAGACAACGCCCCGACTGCCCTCGACTGGGGGTCATCGTGCCGGCTGCCGCCACCCTCTCGGAGCCCAGGCTCCCTCATTCATGCCGTGTGAGTCGATCAGGATATGAACAAGATGGCGGTCATGTCCAGAGGCAGCGGCTACTACACTAGCACAGAGTTTTGCTGTACCTATACAATGACAATAAAGATTCTATTCTATTCCATTACTGCCCGGATCTCTAGCCATAATTATCACCTGACTTCTTGGTTGTTTAATGATCTCCCTAGTACCCCTCTCTCTCTCTCTCTCTCTCTCTCCCTCCCTCCCTCTTCCTATTTTCCCCTTCCTTTTGGTTCTTTCCCCAGCATGACGTCCCATTCCCTCCAACTGCTGGCTCACTCCCCCGATTTAAGCGGATCTGGCACAGAATAAAGACCTTGGCCATCACTTCCAGCAGCCGCGGGATTCCCCTATCCTCGCTCACTGGATATTTAATAAACAGAATCTGCCTGTTTGCGGCTCATGCTTCCACACGCATCATCGCATCTGTGCCCATCTCCCCGTAACGATGGTGGGTACAGAGAACGAACCACTAGCCACTCATCTTCTACCCAGTCTCTGTTTCCAGCTCCTTATACACATTGTAATGGGAGAAAGAGCAGAAGTCTTGGCTCAGCTGACAGCCGCCATCGGCCAGCCATCCTCACAGAGGTAGTGAGAGGTCAGTGGCATGTCGTGTCGGACAAATGTGCGGATTTCTTACTAAGTTCACGGCAGAGGATGATGTGGAGGTATATTTCAATGTCTGTAGACTCAGCAGACTGCATCCCCTTTCTGAATGGGGATGTCCAACACTCCTACCACTAAGTTTCCATTCAGCGTGGCTGTGGATTATCCTCTGTAGAAGACGCAGATCCTGCCTGGGGGTCACTGCCCTGCTGAAGCAACATTTCCATCAATGGAAGTTCACCTGATATGAAACCCAAAGTCAACTGGGCTATTGAGGCTCACACAGCTCTGGTTTAGAACAAATGCTTACCCCATCCCACAGGTGGATGGTGATGGACGACTATATATGAGCCCCGATCTGGGCACGCGGTATCCATGACGCCTTATGAGCTTGTGGGGGCCGAAAAGGTTGGATGCTACTCGCTCCAGGGCCTGCAGCAGCCGGCCACACAGAAGAGCATAGCCCCGGTGAAAGGCCAGAACCACTTCCTGTGAGCTGGCTCCAGAACAACGAGCTCAGAAGGGCACCTCGACCCAGGAACACAAGGGCGCAGACTGGGCCCACGCTGAGTCTGCAAGGACCGTCGACTGGAGACTGGGGTTACAGTCAACTACTAAGCACAACTGGCATTTGGATCACAAATATATTAAACAAACAATAAATGCATTTAGTCCAGGAATGAAGGCATAGATAACTTATGGATTTCTGTATTGTGTACTGCAATGAAGATGTGCGATGTTGGAGATAAGATGCGTCAAAGGAAGCCAAAGATGATGTAGGATGCAAATGACCTTCTTGCTGTTAGATTTGGAGGATTCGGGATAAGACAAGATATCAGGCGGGCGTCCTGTTCACCCCTCCATGTAGACTGGGGGGGACTGGGCTAACAGCCCCAGCCTGGTTGCACAAATATAACTTTTTAGCCAATGAGAGACTGGCAGATTTTTGGATGGATTTAAGGTCACGGACAGTGTCAGTAAAGAGCTCGGTGCGGTGTTTCTTAGCCCAGTCTTCGAGGACCCCTAAGCAATCCACTATTTGGTTTCCTCCCAGCTTGTAACACACTTGTACTGGGTATTCGGGCTTCTCGATTGGCTGGGAGCTGGGAGGGAGTCAAAATGTGGATAGAAGTCTCTAAGGACTGGATTGAGAAAGACCGACTTAACTAGGCTATTTAAAGCTACTTTGTTGATTGAACTGTGAGTCCAGTTAAGTCCAGTTAAGTCCAGATAAGTCCACTTGAGGCAGGAAGAAAGCCTGGACTCAGTCCCAAATGCCTTTGATTGGTCCTGGATTTCTGTAAAGTAAAGGCTTCTTTGAGGGTTATCCTAGCCTCTATTGAATCCCTGCTGCTGCTAAAGTAAGGCAGGGAACCTGGTGCAGGAACGCTGCAGTGCTCCAGCCGTCTGGTGCTGAGTGAAGGTGACGGTTCTGCTGGAGAAAGGCACCTGACAGCTTTGTCAGCGCTCTCCCAGGATGAACAGGGCTTGTCAGTGATGACAGGGCACGATAGCGCGTCACTGCAATGCGGCAGGGGGGGGGGGGACCGTCCTCCGCAGGAGAGGTTCTGGCCCCGGGAGCTGTGGATGGCGCTGCTTCCTAATCTCCACGCCACGTCCAGCCCCCGTCAGATGAGACACGGGGGCCGAAGGGACCCAAATCAACGTGTCCTGGAATCAGCTCGCTTATGATGATGCAGTTCTGAGAAAAGCGCACGTCACCATCCAGGGGACCTTCACGAAGTAGGTTACGTTTGTGATATGCATTTGCTGAGACTCACTCAAAGGGACCATTATCACATATCAAACTGTAGGCAGCTGATATAGTACATGACGGCAGTAACCTTTCATCTAATAAGAATTACTTGATTTTCAGCAGGTTTTTGAACAAATGTCCCTTGTATTAATGCCATAAACCGTGTGTATTGTGATGTGAGCTCAGAGGTGGGGTGGGTCGTTGTGACTAGTCCTGGAAGCAGCTTGTCACAGATGGTCACACCAGGTCCTGACACTCCGGCCGTTCCTCGCCCAAGCCTCTCCACCATGCAGCCCAGTGAGCAGAAATGGACAGTTGAGACCTTCTTCTGGTGGTGGGAGGTGGCGGTTTGAGGAGGTTACACTCCTTAGTAACATCTCCATTTAAGTGCGAGTCACAGGCTGTCACAGGCTGTCGCAGGTCCCTGGCCTTGTGCATGCGCGTGAATGACAAATCTCTGTGTGCGTAACAGGAAAACATCGCCATTCTCGGAGCTTACTGTCACTCTCCGCGAAAATAGTGCCCGGATATTTCTGCACTCAAATTATTAGTAAAAAAGATCCACAGATGTATTCAGAGGCCAGAGAGAAAATTACAGCAAGCTAATAACGCTAATGTTTTTATCCTATATTTTTCTTTTATGTGATTCCTCCCTACGGCACTGGCTCTTCAGGGATGAAGAAGGCTCCGGTGCTTCAGGAACAAGGCCACGCACAGAGTAAGTATAAATCAGGTTTCCTTCCAGTCCATTCTCTGTCCCCTGGAGTCTCAATCTCCTTTTATGGGCATTCCATTTGTGGAGTCAGATGACTCATAAGCCTGCAGATGCACACAATACCCCCCAGCTATCACACACATGCAGTGAAACACGCGCTCAGGTGGCCAAAGCCAAATCTCTCTCATGTAAACATACGTTCTTCACACATAAGCACTCGGACATTCAGTCGCTCCCTTTATATCTCCACTTGCAGGCACAGCTGGAGTCGCCGCTGCCAGCTCCGCTGCTCATTTCCTGCTTCCATCGTGAGTCACGAGGCTTAATCGACCCAGACTCCTGCCGAGTGTTTTTTTTAAATAGAACATTTTCAGTCCCGTTATCTTTTCCAGAAGATAACGAGGTGTGGTAGAGCAAACAAGGGCTGAAACAAAAAAAAATCTAGTATTTTCAACGGGGAGTTAAGCAGCCTCTGGGAAAATGAGAAGCAAAAGGCTTTTATAAATCAGAAGGCTGTTACATGTTATTAATACAAAACGCTTAATAATACGCTTTTTTGGGGGGAGGGGGGGGGGGTCTGTATTCCTTCAGATCTCTGAGAACCTTCCTCTAGATGTTCTAGCTTCATCACACATTGCTGATGCGCTGTTCACTCCATCACTGTGTGTGTATATGTGTATATGTCTGGAATTTGTCATACTCCACATGCTGCCAAGGATAAGACTATCCCATCTCGATTTTCCCTCTGCAAGACTATCTGGATTCACAGTTTCTATCATTTTTGTCTAGTGGGAAGGATGCATAAAGTAACAAGTTATTTTACACTAGTTATTTTACACCAACTATTTTACTCTAGTTACTTTACACCAATTATTTTACACTAGTTTTTTACATTGAGAGGTGCCCTGTAAATGTAGCATCTCCATGGCCTCTTGTCATGCTGTTCCTTTTGGGGGGGCTGGAGGCGCCATCGGGGGGTCACTCCCCTGTGGTCTGAGTACTGAGGGTCTCCAGGCCCCCTGTGGTCAGGCATGTCTGCCGCTCCCCAGGGCGAATCAGGCGCTCATGTTTCAGGGGCCAGACTCCCGCCTTGCCTGCGACTGACTCCCGTATGGCGCGGAAAAAAAAAAAACTCCCACGCGGGCACAGAAATACATGCGTGTCGAGGGAAAGGCAGAATGGTTGCTGGGGAGGCCTGCGGGGCACCACCGAATGCGTGAGAGTAACACCGGGTATGCGAGCTGTTCTGCACACATACCCATCCACCCATCCATCCGACCCTCATAACCGCTTATCCAGTATGGGGTGGCTGTGAGCCCGGAGATAACATGGAGCACGGCACTCTAATCGGTCCATCACTTGCTCTATAGCTACGGGCAATTTAGAATCGACGATTCACCTAAACCATCCATCTATAGTCTGTGGCAGGAAACCCGCGTGGAATCAGGGAGAAAATGCAAATCCCACACACACAGACCCAGAGGTCAGAATGAAACCTCCAACCCCGGAGGTACGAGGCCGCAGCTCTACCCACCATGGAACATTTCCGAGAACGGAAGCTCAGAGAAGCTTCCTCATTATCCTGCAAACAGAATGAGAGGCACGGTGGACGGCGGCCCCAAAGCAGCATTATGGGAGACAACCGTGACAGCGAGAGGGACACAGCAGGTGTGAGGAATGAGTCACTCTTTTCACACGACAAAGGTTAAGCCAGTGTAATTCGCAGCCATTGGCTTATTAACATCGCCGCTCACCTGCTGTTGCGGTGCTGCAGCTTGAAAAGCACCAGCTTTAATGCTGGATCATTCTTTCCTGCGCTCAGATCTACTGATGTTTTCTAGGCAAGATCTGACGTTTTGTTTATGCACTAACTGGCTACTAAACAGTACAACAGATCAAACAAAGTATCTACATCAATCCATCATCCACGGCTGCTAATCCAGTACAGGGTCTGGGTGAGCCTGGAGCCTTTCCCAGAATGCACAGGGCAGGAGGTAGGGGACACTACGCATTGGGATGCCAGTACATTGCGGGGCACACAATCACACATGCCCACACCCACATGGCACCCCTGAGACACTGCAAATATGCATCGCAGTTAAGGTGGTCCACAATTATTCTGAGAAAAAACATCTTCACCGTGTCTGTAGCATAAAAAAAATCTAAATGCAAATAATTTAATACTATATATTGTGGGACCTTAAATATTTTGTTATAAGAATGAATAAAATTCGTTATACAGTATTTTGCAGAGAAGAAGAGTATGAAGATCAGGTTGTACAATTCCATTAAATTTCATTCATCCACCCATTTATTTAACCATCCATCCATCCGTTTTCCAAAGACTTATGCTGAGTAGGGTTGGGGGGGGGCTGGATTACAGGTAGCACAGGGCAAAAATCCTGGATGAAATTTAGTTGTCCACAGAATGACATAAAGACCCTCCAGACCATGTGGGCCGCATAGGTGACTCATGCATTCAGAAACCATGAGGTTTGACACGGTGGAAATGCACAGACAGTGGCATCACTTACCCAGCATGCTCTTGTTGGGCTCGGACAGACACATGTCCTTCTCGGCACTGGGCAGCACGAACCCCACGACGAAGATCTCCACACCGTCGGCCATGAGTGCCAGGCCCAGCACAAAGTAGAGGGTCCACTGGAAACGGCCGTGACCGCACTCTTGCAGGATGGTCTCATACTGCTGGGCCAGTTCCTCCCTGTCCTTCCGCCTCTCACCCGCCTGCTCACCAATGTCCCGGAACTGGGCCCCCGCCGGCACAGCACCCCCAAGCTGCCCATCTGCTTTCTCAGAGTCAGCCCGTGGAATTCCCTGATACTCCCCCTCGTAGATCTCGTCCTCCTCGTCGTGACCCTCAGTGGAGTCGCTGTGGGCACCTTCATCATCGTCGTTGGCCCGGCTGTCACTGCGGTAATAGCCTCCATCCGGGCCCTGGACTGGATAGTCGTCATCGTCATCCTCCTCGAAGCGTGTGTACGAGCGCTTCGAGTACTCGTCCGACATCCTGTCGAAGCCCCTGCCGACCTTCTTGCCGGCCTGCTTCTTCACCTCTTTGGCAAGGTCTTTGGCGCCGCGAATGAAGGCTGTTCGGTCTCTGTAGCCTTCCTCCATTTTGAAAGGGTCCAGTCAGATAACAAACCTCAAAAAGTGCTGTGCTGTGTCTCAGCGATACTGTCAGATGTTCGACTGTCGTGATGCAAGTCTCTTGATCGGCGATTCAGTGACTTAGTCCAAAAACTCCGAATGTAGCCTTAGCTGCAGTGAAGAATTTCCTCCAGTAAGCCTGAAGACAAAAGGAAGACTATGTAAGTATGATATTCCTTTTTCAGTCCGACAACCAAAACAATTCTCACCAAGGGAAAATATACCCGTCAGAGACAGAAACACATATAATTATTATTCATGCTTTAACTTCTTAGAACTCTAAAAATGAAACGCCTTATAATCAATCAAAAATTCACCCAAATCAATAATGAATGATTCCTATGTAGATCTCAAAAGGAAATGAATCAATCAAAATAAAAAAATAATAAGGACCAAACTTCACTTGTGTTCGCACTCAAGGATTCAAGATATCAAATTCAAGATATCAAATTCAAGATATCAAATTCATGCATAAAAAGTGGCTGTCCATTGAATAATGGCTGTCCATTTTTAACAGTGCAATGCAAGTGTGCCTGGAAGTTGTGAATGCACGTGACAACACAAGGCGGCTGTTAGCACATGATCTTGGTTCTCCCGAGGTTACCAAACCTACGACTGATACAAAGTCCATGCCGTGAACATGGCTACTGAGGTCTGACGGGCATTTGCTGCCCCGCTGCATCAGTCAACGAGAACGTGAGATGTATGAGGCGACTTCACTCCACTGCACTGCGCACTGCCTCTTCTGACGGTTATAAAACTCACGCAATGGTAAAACTCTCCAGTAGTCTTCAGTGTATAACCACGTGACCATCGGAAAATAACACAGTTTGAAATCTGGGATATGATGTTAAGTAAAAGGTGTCAATCCACAGCCTCCGCAAAGTACAGGAGCTGTGTGGGTAGTGCAGCTTTTGGGCGCCGGCTTCCTCTATAGGCGCCTTGCTAGTTCTAATAGGACTGGAGTTACTGCTTGTCAGTGGGGAGCTGCACTCTCCATTCACAAGTCCCAGGCACCAGCCACTCAGACATCAAGCTCACAAAAAAAACATAAAACTGGAGTAGAAGGTCCTCCAAAATCTCCTTCGAGACCTCCTCCTCTCTCTACTCTTAGACCTACCCCAGACCTCCCCCTAGACCCATTCCTAGAACAGCATCATAGCACAAACACTCGGAAAATGAGTGGAAGGGCGAGAATAAGCTCAAGGCCAGTCCTCCTGGAGTCAAACTACCATTTCAGTCCACAGCCATGCCCCCATGAGTGAAAGTTCACAAGCTGGGGCGATATGACGCGTTCGATTGTCTCTCCGAAGTCGTAAATTCCATCGTCGTTTATCTGCCATTCGAGCCACACAACTCGGAATAAACATGGCCGCCTCCACGAACACGCTGCTGTGTGTTGTTGCTTTATATCTCAGCAGATTTGGAGTGAGAGTATTTGTCCCGAGAGACAAACAAACAAGAAGCACGAACTCGTCAAACCACATTAAAAGCTTTATAATATTTTAGTAAATCCATAGCGATATTCTTTTTTTCGAGAAGCAAACAAACCACAAACAAACTAAAGACACCAACAAGTCTGGTAAAAATCTGATATTGCATGATAGGATAGTGTTTACGGTCATGATACAGTACTCTCTAAATTGACCACATGCAATTACATTTTTAATTATTAATACGTTTAACAAAATAAACATTTTTAAATATTTATAAAATAGAATTACTGTTGACTGTGTAAGCCGCCATGTTGAAATGACGTCACAGGGGAAACTCAGACAACAAAATTCTGTCCGATATCAGCGTCGGAAAGGAGGCATGTTTCCGACAGGAAGTGACATTTTTCATGGACGTTTTTATCCGAGTTCTGACTCGGGGAGAGATAATCGAACACAGGGTCAGGCCTCTGGCTCCTCTAGGCCCCTCCCATCAGCAGGGACACTCACTGCATTGGTCAGGGGGAGACAAATATGCCGGACTGTCGTTCAGTCTTGGCTATGCAGTGCTGGGTGGCCGGTCAGCGGGCAGGCCTCCTGAGAAACAGGCGTCTCAAAAGGAAACTCTCATTGCCAGCTGGGGAATAACTGACGATCCTATTTAAACATTCTGCTCCATTACAAAAGGAATCAAATGCATTCGAATTACAGTTTCTTAATTTGTGCTGAGATTATAAAGTAATATTTTAAACACTGCACACCGACTATAAATAAATGGGACCCCGCAGGTGATGCGCCTCTGCAGCAGCTACACGGCTGTTCTCCAAATTTCTTCCTGCCCTCGGTTGTTTTTTGACAGGGTGGTCGGATGATATCAAAAGCCTCTTTTAAAAAACTCAATTATCCGTCTGGCAGGGGGCCTCGCAGAGTGATCGTCCGATTACGCAACGGCTGTCAGGCTAGCAGTATTGACACCTCAGGTCCAGCGCACTTGTCAGGAGGCCACGATCACCCTGCGTCACGGGCAACCCCCCTGCTCCGACGGCAAGGAAGCCCTATCTCCAAACGTGATCGGCATCCCCACAGCACGGGAAAGGGGGAGGGGGGATGTGCGGATGAAGATACCGTCATTCCCTGCTCACGTCGGGTATGGATTGCGATAATGATTCATGCGATTTGACATTTCTTGCTTTTTAAAATACCGTATGCCATGACGAGCTGGTCTAGGAGCTTCATGAGGGCTGTGGGAGCCTCGCCTGAAATTTTCTCCTGCGGGGCGGCTCAAGTCAATCATGCCAGCTGAAATATTCCTCCTCATCCTCATGATCGGGCTGCGGAGAAAGCCGAGCCTATTTAAACGCCCACCCAACCCTGGGCAGAAGATCCACGGAACGTAGAACCACAAGCGACCACCATCGAGGAGAAAACTGGAGGAGCTGTAGGTCCCCATCCAACCTTCTGCAGGTCACATATGACACCAGTGAAGGGGACCCTCAAGACATACAGGCAGTCACGGGAGGAGCAATGAACAGTAAATGGACTGCACTTATATAGGGCTTCTCTACTCCTACAAGTACTCAAAGTGCTTTACAATTTACGCCTCACATTCACCCATCCATCGGTGCCAGAGGCTGCCATGTAAGGCACCAACCTGCACACCAGGAGCACATCGGGGTTCAGTGTGTTACTCACGGACACTTATGATGGGGTCAGGAGGAACCTGGACTTGAACCTGCAACCCTCTGGCTGCTGAACGATAGCACTGCCTCCTGTGCCACCATCTTCCCCTCAGCAGTGACCGATGACTACAGGAAGTGTAGAGAAAGGTGTACACAACCGAGTGCGTGGAGTGCACACGGTGCGAGAGCAGGGAAATAAATAAAGGGCACATCCTACCATTGGTCAGCAACATTTCCTGCACGGGGTCGTAGAGTCATATAAATTCATTGTTTAGGTATTTTAAAGCAGGGACATAGGATATATGATATGTTCCCCTTCTGTATGAATTATGTGTTTAGGGGCCGGTTTCCCGAACAAGGATTAAGACTAGTCTTGGACTAAATTGCCGTTTCAATGAAGATTCACCATTGTAACTCAAGGCTAGTCTAGGCTTAGGCTTAATCCTTGACTGGGAAACTGGCCATAAGTGTGTTAAACTAAGCTATCTGGCTTTATTCTTCAGTCAGATGTTCTCCTATTTTGCTTGCACCACATGGACCCTCTGATGTTCAAAAACATCAGAATGTGATAATGTTGATTAAACTGTTAAAAGTCACATAAGAAAGCCTATCATTTATGTCCACAGTATCCATCCATCCATTTTCTATACCCGCTTATCCTACTGGGTCACGGGCGGTCCGGAGCCTACCTGGAAGCAATGGGCACGAGGCAGGGAACAACCCTGGACAGGGGGCCAGCCCATCACAGGGCACACCCACACACCATTCATACATACAGGCACAGCTACAGGCAATTTAGCGACGCCAATCAGCCTCAGCATGTCTTTGGACTGTGGGGGGGAAACCGGAGTAACCCCACAGGGAGAACATGCAAACTCCACACACATGGAACCTAGGTGGGGACTCAAACCCAGGTCCCAGAGGTGAGAGACAACAGTGCTAACCACTGCACCACCATGCCACCCCTGTCCACAGTATCTCTGTGTTTATTCATGTACAGAAGGAGGCTGAAGCTGAATTTAGGCTGTTTTTATACCCAATTCGTTTATTGATGGAAAACTATCACCTGGCCTCACTGGCAGCACATTAGCAGAGGTAGAGGATGTCAGAAAAAGTCGAACAAAGGACCCTAAGTGGTAACCAACCTTGTAAAGAACAAATTATCCAGACTTCGCGTACTACCTGCCAACCTATGACACAGCAGTAACACGGGGGCAGAGCAGTGTGACGGTAATGAGGGAACGACGCTCCGCGGACAAACAGAGCTCCAGTTTTATGTCTAAACATCAGCTGTGCTGAATGCTGCAGGGGTTTTCGAGACTTGTTACGCCTAATGACACTTTCTCCTGTAACTCTTCCCAGCTGGATTGCGCCTATAAAACAACCTTAACCAGCAAACAGGGGCCTTGAAGGAACCAGCTGCAGAAGTGTGAAAATCCCAGGATAGACAGCTATTTCAGAGATAGTGGAAACACCACACATGGCATCGAGTATTCAAAGTTACCAACATCAGGCATCTTAGCCGTCTGAATGCCCACTGAAACAGTAAGTCAGCCATGTCTGCTATCCCTGGTAGCTTATGTATCCTGGAGTCTACACTTTTGTGTGTTGGAGTCTTACAATGGTCCAATGCTAACGTACGCTGGTTACCAGGAAGCTCAGCCTAGGTGCACTTGTGCCAAACATAGATGCCTGCATGCATTCAACGGCAGCCACACGATTCACCATTTGGAGGATTTTTAGTAGGAAGGTGTACTTAATAAACTGGTCACTGGGTGTATAAATTGTTATTGAAAAAGTGAGAAGAGCTAATGTGAAAAAACAGACAAACCCAACCCGGCCACAGGTGGTCTACATAAAAGGGTTTGTTTGCTGCAAGACCGGATTAAAACCTGCAAACAACCACAATGCCAGTACTGCGTTGGGAGCTTCTGACATTCTACTAAAGTTATTCCAAAGTACCACACATGATCTCTTTGTTCAGGGAACTGCAATTCTAGTGGTGCACCAAATGTGGAAATATTGGCCAATATTGATATTCTATATATTTTTGTCTAGTATTACCAACAGAGATAAACAAAAAGTGGATAATCTCCGAGTTCCACTTTAGTTTAGTGACTGTTCAATGACTGATGCAATCCCTTGTCCTCTGATAGGTCAATGTAATTATCTCCATTATTTTAGTAGTTATGTCTTGGGCTAACTTTAAATATTGATACAGTTTAAATATTGGCTGAAAATAGTGGCCAAAATGCCATTGTCTTGATTTATAAGGAATATTGGCCAGTACTGATTTTAACCAATGTATTGTGCATCATTAATCAATCCCTTCACAATCAAGAATTCTCATGGCATAGCATGAAGTAACTACTCCAGGAAAAACCCTGGTTTCACTGAGCAGGAAACTGTCTGTGAATTGAGTGACTTCTTGTGCCCTCGTACTCATAGCAAAAGTCTTATCATCACGGCCGCTAATTTGCCTGGCATTCTCTAGTGAGTTACCGTGAAGAGATTATCTGCTGCTCCTGATGGATTCATTATGCTATCAAATCAGCTAAAGCCAACTCGAGGACTTGTTGTGAGACACAGGTGGTACAAATGAGTTCAAAAGGTAATTTATTTATATAGCTCATTGTGTGCAATTGGGGGCCCTATAATGAACTATCTTCCTGTCCAAGGTGTTCGTGTACCCTCTGCCTCCAGGGTCGACTTCAAACCCTCTGAAACCCTGTGCTGTCTATGTGATTGTAGAAGATGGGTGCATTGATCAATAATGTATTTGAATATATTTTATTTTAAGCATAATGGTGAGATGTACCGCTGTCCTAACCAGAATAAAGAAATGGAAGAGTGGATGGAAGGATGAGGGTGGCATATAGTATTTCTGCTCTTGTAGTCTGTAGTATACACAGACCTCTGGAGATGACCTACAGGCACTGGAGAAAAAGTAACAGCACTGGGAAAAAACCTGGCGGAAAATAAATTAAAACTCCAGTGAGATCAGAATCTTTGTCTATTTGTAAAATGATTATATTTCAATTATATCAACAAAGGCATAGCGAGTAAGTGCCCCAACACTCGTTCTCCCGTCATGAAAGACTTAATTACGTAATTCCATTTCCACTTAATGGACTCCAATAGCACCAAAGGGATTGGGGGGGGGGGTCCTCTCAGTGTGATTGCTACAGAGAGGCCGGATAACAAACGGTCAGTCTTACAGAGGCTTCGCTATATTCCAGAAAAGCCCGAGGTTGGCCGAGCAGGTTTCTGTAATGTGGGCAGACTTCTATTAAATATAACAAATTAGTTCAATAAAAGCAGAAACTCAAGGCCCCTTTGGGTTCGGTCTTAGATACCAGGCTGATAGCGGTGCTGAGAGCCGGCCGCAGGTCAGAACCTCAGACGTACCAGTCAACCACACTCATGCCATTTCAAAGAGGGTGGGGTAGTGGTGGACTGATTTTACCACTGTTTTTCAGCTACAATCTCAATAGAATTACAACCGTAATAAATTTTATTTGCCATTTACAGCATGAG
>JAODUD010000134.1:16068068-16099736 GCA_026784285.1 Stomatorhinus walkeri
TCTGGGAGAGGGTTTTCTAAGAAAGATAAGCCGTTGGGTGCAACACCCTTTTCTGCAAGCTATTGACTGTTAGACATTCTGAAAGCAAGATATGATAAGAACATACAATTTAAGTATTAAAACAAAAAATACACTCTAACAGTACATTATATTAGATGCCATTATTTCATAAGAAAAAGTGAAGTGGGGCTTCCTCGTAAAACTGCATTACTCTGTATGCACGAGCAAAAGCAAAATAAACAGATACGATGGGAGTTTTCCGAGATTCCCGGAATAAACACCATGAAGAAAAGTATAAATTATGTTTAATAGTGGTAACAGTTCAAATGCATCAAGGTACAAGAACTCGGCCTTCCTGTCCTGTTTACAGAACCCTGATACGGGAATTTCCATTGAAAAAGGTAAATGTTTTTAAACCATGTGTCCACTCCCTGGTATCTATGGTGGAGATGAAAGATAAGCTGATATTCGTTTATGGGCTTCATGCCACGGGTTCTGTAGGCTGAACACGACGGACGTATCAACGAGTGAATAAGAGGGAAGAATCCTAACACCTACCGAATATCGGGATTTGGGTGGGGGATGAGTCACTGAGTAGCTGAGCTCTGCTTAAATTTACACTGTTTGGGGAGCAGATCGTGGACGGATGGGAGAAAAGGGGGGAGAGAGAGTGGGAAAGAGCAGGAAGGGAGAAATGAAGCCCCTTCACTGACAGAAGATTCCTCGCAAAGCGCGTGGCCAGGGCACCAGGGAGAGATGGGAAGTGACGGGGCGATTAGCTGGCAGCTGATTGGTTGGCAGAAGAGGTGGCACGGAGGGTCCACGCCATTGCTGGCGTCACGGATGCAGCTAGCAACGGGCAAGGTGACAGGAGAGCAGGGCAGACCAGCTGGACCACACCAGGCTGGAGAACAGCAAGCCTACAAGGACGGGATCTCCAAACATCGAGGGCCTTCAGATAAAATGCCCATGTGGAACTTGAAAGAAAATGCAAGGGTGTCTGCACCTCATCAGAAGGTTGCTGGTTCGAATCCTGTGGCCTGTATTTCACATTTAGGCTCTTGCGTGAGGCTCTTAACCCCAGTTGGCTCTGCTTTTTTGATTGTACATGGCTTTAGATTGAAGTGCCCGCTACATAAATAAATGTAAATGCAATACATACATCACACTGAGAGATGATATCGAATTCAAATGAAGCCAAGTGCTGTCTGCCTAATGACATGTGACATCCCATTAAATTGCACTGGCATCACATTTCCTCAGTTTCTTCCCTGATCATGTCAGCTAGGTGTGTCTGACCATGATGGTTCCAGACCAGGACTTAGCCATTCAAACCTGAATGATAATTTCTGAGACTCACTCGCAGCATGGACCCATGTCCTTCTGTGTCTCACATGGTGCATAACCACAAGCTAGTCCTTACAGTGATTTCAAAAACTCAGTTACCCCAAGATGCAGAGGCCTGCCACAAGGCTGGTGACACTGAGGATGGAATGCCAGTACATCACAAGACTCACACACACACATTCACTTAGCCATGTGTGTTTGGTCTGTGAAAGTAATCAGGAGTAACAGAAGGAACATGGGAGGAACATGGGAACTCTACACACACAGAAAGGGGGGCAGGATTTAAACATCCCATCACCCAGGGGTTGCAAAATACTGGGAAATTTCAAAGTTGGAAACTTTCCATGGGAATTGGAATATATGGGTATTAATGGGAATACACTGGAAATTTGCAAAATTACAGGTTAGGCAATGAAATGGAATTTAAATGTAGTTGAAAAAGCTTGTGTAACCAAGTGCTTGTAATTACAGTAAGTATGTGTAAATACACCCTAAAATAAGCATCTGCACCCCAATACACTGCTTATATGTCAAATTCTATGTTGTATTATTCATCTATGGAGTTCAATATTTCCAAAATTTCGCATGTTAACTTCCCATGGAAAGTTTCTGGAAAGTTTTTGAGAAATTTACTGGAAATTTTCCACCCCTTTACAACCCTAGACACCACACCACCCAACTATACTCATATTTAAATGTACTACGGTAGGGTGTAGGGCTGGGCAATTAGTCAAATTTTAATTTCAATTATGATTTTGGCTTCTATTTTGTAGTGATGCTCCCTTTCCAACCACTTTTCATTTATTTCTCAGTTGAATTAAATTTCTAGTTCAAGGATATCCACTGCTAAAAAGACAAACTTTTTGGCTAATAATAAATGCATATCACCAAAGTCAGTGAGTAATTGTGTTAAATAACCATGATCTCAATACTAACCAAAATTATCATGATTATGATTTTTGCCTTAATTGAGCTGCCTTAGTAGAGTGTCTTTTTTAACTAGAATTAGATGTCTCCATATTGTCCCTGCTCAGCAATGAAGAATGAAGACAAACAGCAGCAGGCTACTCTGACATGGGCACAGGACAGAGAGAGGCTCCCTGGGCTTTTCCGTGCTTCCGCTGTCGAGTCGCTGTCCGCACACGAGGGTTCAGGGGCCGAGGAGAGGCAAGGAGCGGCTGGTGTGGGGTGACGACAAAGCTAAGCTGCTCGATAGCAACCAACATGCAGCACCCGGAGAGACTGACAGAGGCCCACTTAGTTAAGAAGAATGACACTGAATGCTGTTATCCAATGGGCACGGCCTGATTCTATAAATAGACACGTTTTCTTGCCCTTATTGTTTTTGCATCCGTGCAGCATGTTGTGACCATTTTTAGACCAGATGTATCTCCCATCTACATGCATGCATAGACTAATACGAGTGCACATAAAATGGCATAGACTAATACAAAGTGCACCTAAAAGGGTATAGACTAATACAAGTGCACATAAAAGGGTATAGACTAATACAAGTGCACATGAAAGGGTATAAACTAATACAAGTGCACATAAAAGGGTATAGACTAATACAAAGTACACATAAAAGGGTATAGACTAATACAAAATGCACCTAAAAGGGTATAGACTAATACAAGTGTACATAAAAGGGTATAGACTAATACAAGTGCACATAAAAGGGTATAGACTAGTACAAGTGCACACAAAAGGGTATACAGTAATACAAGTGCACATAAATGAGTATACAGTAATACAAGCATCGCTCAAAACCCACCCCCATGGACTGGACTCTTTGTTCATAGGAGGCTCAGAGGCCCCCAGGCTGTCAGCTGGGCCAGTCCCCATAGAGTCCGCTTCAAACAGGCCAGCAAAGTGCACCGACAGCGAGTGGGCTGGCGTCCCACGAACCGGCACTGACCTCAGAGCGGGGATCCGTCAAGGTTTCAGCACAAACCACACTAGAGGGCATGTTACAACTTCTTTAGGGGACTAGATGTCCTTAGGATAGGAAGGCAAAGCTATTTGTCCGACCGCGGATTACAAACAGATGATTCTGACAAAGAAATACATGTGGACATACAGTCCGGCTGCAGGTTACATAAGATACTGCTGCATTTTCCATCTGTCTTTAATGCCCAGTTTTGCAGTGCAAGAATGGACATTAGCCTATATCCTGTCCCAGGAAGCAGAGGGCGTAGGGAGACCGTGAACGGGAAGACCAGTCCACCATGAGACACGCAGTCTTTGGGCTGTGGGAGGAAACTACAGGACGCAGGGGAATCCCAGGCAACACAGAGTATGCATGCAAAGTCCATACAAGCAAAGCAATGACAAGATCGTAACGCTCTAAACCCTAAGAGACAGTCAGACAGACAGACAGACAGATATGGTAAGGTATTTTACAGTTACTGGGTGATGTTTCCTAATTTATGGCCTTTATGCAAACAATGGCCTTTTATACCTTAATAAATCAGTCGGCATAGAACCAGTCCAAGTGTATGACCTACAATACGATGCATAAAACCACTGATGCCTCCCCCCCATAACGATGCCACCAGAGATTTCCACAGGGTATTCCCTCAGCCCTTCAGTCAAAGTCATGTGACCGACTGAGACGACAAAGGATCTGGCCTGGGAAATTACCACCTGGGGAGTCATTGTGAATATGATGAAAATACCAGAATAACAGAAAAAATACCATACTGCTGCATGGCTGAAAACGTATATGTGGAACGACATATAGCGTATTTGCTCTGTCCTTTCATTTGAAAGATATTCAGTGCTTTCATCTTTTAGCTGCATTTCTTTCTTTCTGTGGAGATTCGGGGGCAGTCTGACTGCAAGCACCTATTTTACAGTCGGAGCACAATGAGAGCCGCTGACGTTACACGTTTGTCCGTCTCCCATTCCGAGAGACAAAATAGCCTTAATGCAAGCTGGTTTAAAAAATTAGTTAATTAATTAAGCCCGTTTATATGACATAATTAGCGTCTAAAAGATGAGCTATCAGGATTTTTTTTCTACGAGTTAGAGAAACTGCAAACTGGGGGAAAACACAGTATACCCACAAAAGGATCTCTCGTGTAGCAGGAATTGTTACATTTCCCTGTTTTTTTTCTGCTTACATAAAGTGAATATAGAGTCGTGGCAAAAATAAAACGGTGGCATAAAATGGGGGCAGGTACAGGTGCCCATCTGCCTGGTGTTTCATAAGCGTGTCGCACAGAAACACATACATCGGCTGTGGGGGAGGGGCTCTGATTTATATTAAATGCACAGGAGTCACGAGTGATGTAGCTGCTCCCTGGCCACGCCCTCCGCGCGAAGGCAAATGGAGGCAGACTGAGCCCGTAACGTCCTACCATCAAATGTACCCAGTAGGGTCAGTGTTTCACTGGAACCCAGGAGGATGTTATGATCTCTCATTAGTGTTCTTTGCCTTTATTGTGACTGTCCTACTTTTTAATGGGATTGAATCCAAATTTAGGTAATCGTAACTTCATGCTTTGTTTTTACGTTCATTTCAGCTTTGTGTGTTCGTGCACTATCCACAGACTGTAAGCCAACATTTTCATAAAACAAAAAAATATTGTAATTTTGACCAATACGCCTTTTTGAGCCTTTTTACCTCAAAGTGAAACATTGAATCATAAGATGGTGGGGTAAACTGAAGCAAAACTACTACAAAACAATGACTCTAACAGGACAAGATAAAATCTCACGATCTTACCTGGTGCAGCGAGCACAGCCTCGCTGTGGCAGCAATGTGTTTTTCAGCCGAGCCACATTATCCAGTGAGTTAAGAGTTAAATAAAATTTTAACATCAAACAAATATAATGTGTAATGGTGCAACCACATATGGTCATAAATTAAAGACTTAATGTTTTTTACCTAAAACCTACAGCATTTCATTGAATCATAATACATAGAAGTATGTGCGTGTTTCGTTTTTCAAACAAGCAAAACACAGCATCAAAAACAGAAGACATGACAGATTTATGAAGCCGAATATAATGTTTGAGGACGTGCGAAGTAATTACTAGTTATCGAAGTTATTTAGATTGGTGTTGCGTTTGTAATTAGTGACTTTGGCTGTTTCTTCAAAGCCGTAGCATGCTGCAGTAAAGTGGGAATGGCAGGAATTAAAAAAACGGCACCCCAGCCTTCACCGAACTGCGGAATGTGACATGTTTTGTAATGACAAGGTCGTTGTAGCAGAACTAACGCGCCACTGCAATGAGGGACATCATCAGCTCATTTTACAGGATGCTATATTTCACCATAGACACAGCGTTCACCAAACAAGGCCAAAATACTACGAGTGCCGCCTGGAGTCAGCGAAGGTCATTTTATGAGCGTTAGGCAACATTGACATACGCAATTAGCCGACATGTACCGGGTACTCCATCTGATTCGTTGACTGCCGTTCCAACATGAGATTTAATCATTATAGAAATGCCATAAGCTAAATCAACACCAACGGGAGGCGTGAAAGAATACTTCGTTTTAATATGAAAAACATAAATGTCACTAACACACCCCCGTCAATCACTATTTCAGCCGAGTCAAGGTGGTTGGGAGAGGCGAAAAGGGACAGCGTGCTTCCCATAAACTCCGCAAGAGCTCGTCCTCAGTTGATAAAAATATGTTTAGGAGAAAACCAAAACTATAGATTCTGGATGAAATAACGTCGGCGGTCTGACATGTTTATTCATTATAACGCAGCGGTGAATCTGTGACAATTGCACCATCTGTCCCATTTCATACCACATGCTGCTATAATTGAGATTAACATAACACCGTTGCAGTGGGATGTATATGTCTGTGTGTGTGTGTGTGTGTGTGTGTGTGTGTGTGTTTATACACACCTCTCAAAAACCGTTCCATGATCATTACGTTCCCTGAATTATGACTGTCTCTTGAAGACTGTGACAAGCGGTGAAAACCAGGGAACACGCCTAAGTCCAGGTTCAGGCTACTACACGCAAACATGCAGAAACACAATGCTTATTTACCAATTTATTATTGTAAATTTTCATATTTTTTTGCCATTATCGCAGCATTACAAAACGCAAGATGCCCTTACCTTATCGTACGGCACTTTCCGTTTTATGTCAACGTCAAGGAAAGGAATGAACCCTAAGATGCGGCACAGGGACCGTGGCGGAGGACAGACCACCGGAGGCTGGAAGGAACAAGACAGGAGAGCAACCACATTACACGATGTACCCCTCCCTCTCCTTCCCCTCCCTTCTTTACGTCCTCTAAAGGATCACTCCATTCGAAGGATTGAATGGGGGATCCAATCGGGCGCTGGAATGTCTTCAAACATGATTTTTAAAATATTTATATGAAAAATTTGTCTTCATAAATTAGAAATTGTCTGCACTCCATAACCCCAGCACCTTCTACCGCACCTCCTTAGAATTTCGTTATGAACGAAATAAAAAATAGCCTCACCTTATACACTGTACGTTTAACAATTATGCACGTGGTCCTAAAACAAATTGACAGGGATTTCCCTTGTTTTACGCCATAACAAGATACCCATACGTAGTAATTCGTTTTTTCGGGTACAATTTAATAGCGTGAAAGAAATCCTCTGTGCTTTACAGGTAAAGGTTTTAGCTAATATTATATTAGAACTTAATGTTAAAATTATAGGCTGCTTCTTGTAAGGTCAATAAATTCGTATGTTCTACTTTTTACTTAAGTAATTCTAAAGCCATGTGTTTTGACTTTTACTTGAGTAGTATTTTACTAGGTGATTTTTACTTTTACTTAAGCAACATGGTGTGGTATCTGCCTTTACTTAAGTATGAAAATTATATTCTTAGGTATTACAAATGCATTCTCATGGAAACCAATTTAGATTTTTTGAAGCAAAGAGCATAAATGAGTAAAATGCCATTGTCTATAAATACTTTTCTGTGAAATTTAATATGCCCTAAGCGAATACTCTACACTGCTGCGACATCACTGTTGATATGGCTAAAAAAGAAAAAGTAGAAAATATTAACTAAATGTCTTCAAAGAATCACACAGTATAGTAGGCTATTACCTACGTACAATAGTGTATTATTTATCATGGTTTTGAGACAAAGAAAGAAGCGGTTTTGTGGTACAAATAGCGTAATTTTGACAGATTTTTCTTCATGAAATGTTCTTTTAGATGAACTTCAGAAGAAAAGATATAAACTTTCACCATATGCTCAAATATAGCTGAATACTTTTGTATTTGATTCTTAAATGGTGTACTTCTTTTCCATCACAGTGTGCTTTTCATTCACTGTTGGTGATTTTCATAGACAGGATTTCTAGGTGTAGCTAATGCAGTTGGAACAATGTACGGCATGGTGGGGGCGTCGTCGCTGCAATTTACAGATAATGCTGTTTTTTTGACTACATCCAAATGGAATCTTGGCACTTGAGCAGTTCGACGCTGGAGCGATGCAGCAAGGATGAGAATCGGCGCCTCCACGTCCAAAGCCGTGATGTTACTCAGACGGTGCAGGCTTGTTGGACTAGGAGTATGATTCTCGCTTTGGATGTAAGGGGCCATGGGTTCATAATTCCATATATACTAGAGGATTTATTCTGTAGAGTCGTATGTGTTTGTGGCTCAGAGATTTAGGATGCCGTACTTCTGGAGGATTGTATATTTCAATCCCAGTTTTAACAAACAGGATTTCACCGTTGTAGGTTGCTTTTAACCTGGGGCGTCGTTATCAGCCTGGATACACACAAACAGACACACACACACACACACACACACAATAATAATAATAATAATAACAATACGCCTAGTACTGTACAACCCTGATCTATTAACCTGTCATTCCGATTTTACTTTAAAGAACTCGGAAATCATATAACCCAAACCCGTAAACCTATAGATCGCTTGTCATTTTTAGCTGCATGTGTTAATTCCTTCTATTAAAAAATCGACATTGGTTAGAAAAAAAAATGACGTTTTGTTCGTCGTCTTGAATTTCCGTCAATATTTATCCATTTAACATTCTCTATATTTCAGATGGTGGAGAAAATGTTTAAAAGACTGCTATGGTTAATAAGGATTCATAATAAGCTTTGGCAACATACTGCTTCATCATTGTCAAAGTTCTGTTCATCTTCCAGGGGTTTTACGCTTCCTGCTGAAAATAAGAGGCTTGAAGGGAGAACCCAGATGTGCTGGAAGGATGATATCTTCTGTTTGGAATGAGCTACAGTATGTAGCCATGGAATGAGAGGTCTGGCCCGACCTGCACAGAGGCTGCCACCATGACCATCACCAGGAGGAAGGGCATGAAGATGAAGGTGTATCTCACAAGGAGTCATTCGGCTGGATCAGATGTAAATGTCAAATAAACAAATAGTCTATTGATCTGACCACCAGGGCAGGTCATAGAACAAGGGAGACTATATTTTGTGGTCCTCCTACCAACTACATACTTTATATATTATTTATATATATTATAAGCATGTCATGGAGAAGACAGCCAGACATTAGCCTATGGCTAGCCTAGCACTGCCATTGCTGGATATGAGCAGTTATCTTTAAATTATGTGTGTGTGTGTGTGAGAGAGAGAGAGAGAGAGAGAGAGAGAGGGTATACCTTACCTTATGGGGACACAATGTCCCCATAATATGATGAATACCTGTTTTTTTTCCCTCTATGGGGGATCAGTTTCCTATAATTTTCTTTAAACAATAATTTGTAGCAAACAAATAATTCACTTTATCCAGAAAGACTATCATATGCTAAGATAAAAAGTGATTCTGATTCACATTTTATTGAAATGGCTTCTGATTCACCAAACCAGGTGGTTAATCCATTTTATTGATTTTTACATATTGGAACATTCTCTTCTCAGCAGATAAGCCCTAATCAGTAGGCCGTTGTTGTTTCCCGTAAAGTAATTCAGCATTCATAATGTGTCTATTTCTTTCATGTTGTTTTATCTCACACATGGTTGCTGTGGTGATTCTGCAACATTCTAGACAATATTTTCCTGCCACAACTTGGGTCCATCAATGGCACCAGAATACAAATAAATTGGCAGTCCTAAGCGATGAACTTCTCACCTTGTTTGGAGTTGCTTTTCCCAGAAAAACACAGTTTATGTCCATTGGACACACACACACACACACACACACACATACACACACACAGCCATAATCATATCTTTTTGAGGACCGCTCATTCATTTCTATAGGAAAAATGCTTTTGCCAACTATGACAAGCCTAACCCCCACCCTGCCCTAAGCATAACCATAAGTAACCAAGCAAAAATACAAGAGGTTTTGCATTTTTAGTTTTTTCATTGCAGCCATGGATTTTTATAAAATTGAATTTTACCATATGGGGACCAGGACATTGGCCTATACCCAAATCTACATCCTTGATAAAATATTATAAGGAGGAAGGAATATTAAAATAGTACTAAAGAGCAAAAAACAAACTATAAATAATAACCTAATAATAATAATAATTTTATAATAATTATAATAATTAGCTGCATGTACAATTATAATAATTAGCTGCATGTACTCCATCTGAATAGGGTGCTTGACTTTGCATACAGTATGCATGTATGCATAAGAATTTGGTATTACAATCATGCTGTACCAGTAATTTATGTGTTTTCAAATGAAAGAAGAGCTTTGTATCTTTGTATTTCACCATGGGAAAAAGCACTTTCTTCGTCCTGAGTGTGGATTTGGGGTTCGTTATATGCAGTTAATTCCATGAATTACATTAATATTAATTACATGCAGTTAATTGCAATATGTAAAATAATCCAATGCTGTCATGTAAGGATAATGTGTTCACCTTCATGTTTTTATCTTCAATTTCATATATTTGTATTTTAATTAATACAAGTGAGGGGGGTGAAGACTATTTATATTTGTTTATTCCTGAGGCCCATTACAATACAATTTATGTAACGAGTACACGTGCAGCTTCACGTTAAATTAAAATGACGGCTATGTCGCCATCTAGCGGCTGCCATGCTAGGCTCCGGACCCTGGGTGTGTCAGGCAAATAAAATAACAGGTTGCGGAAAGAGCAGTTTCACTTTCTTGACTTATTCAGATCCCTGTTATCAAATATGTCTCACGGTGTGCTCACCCTGAAGCAATAATTTGATTCTTTTTCTTGTATTTGTCCTGGAACCATTGCTATTTGATAAGCCTAGTTAAGCTATCTTAATTCAGACATAATTTTAAATATAATTTTACAATGGCAATTTGTTTACAACGAAGTAAAATATCTATGTTCACCAAACTTGATTATTGACTCGAAGCATTTTTGTATTTGGTCGAGTGCAGTAACGCAACTTAATATTCTGGCCATTGACGAACCACGGATAAGATGCAAAATTTTAACAGTTCAAGTTAAAATGAAACAAAACACTGCAGTATCGGTCGTTATAGCCCGTTGTCCACACATTTGCTTAATTCACATTAGGTTCTGAAATGCAAATCACCAACTTAACGCCCACGTTTGCTCTGTTCCACCTGAATCCTATTAGCAAACAGTGAGCGTCGCCTGTTTTTTTCCCCAGCTCCCATTCCTGTACAACAGGTTTCACCTTTGCGCTGACGCAGAGCTCCAGTTAACGGCGCTATCGAAAGCAAATGGATATTTTCTAGACACCCCCTTTTAGCAGAAACCCTTTTGGGATTTGCAAACCAGCACCGGTGGGTTTACCTATGCGCTGGATTCTCCAACATGTAAATACCACCAGACTGGAAGCTGTTGAAATTCAGCGTCGATCAAAATACCAGCAGCTTCAGCATGTTCCAGCAAAATCTGCTGGTGGACCGATCGCGCAGACGGGATCAGTATGATAGCTGACAACATGGATCTGCTGTGGAGAATCTTCTCGGCTCTAAGCTTTGACTGCTTCAGACGTGAGTCGTGTACCGGGCAGAGGTGAGTTTACCTGGCATCGTCAGAACCGCAGTCTCTAAATGCAATGTTAGTATTATACGAAGCATTGTTTCAACGCATTTCGCATCCCTCTTAATAATCGCTCTTTAATTTTCGCATTGGCTCAGTATCTCTTTAGCCGCACCGCGCATTAAACAGCATTAATTCGATTTATTACGCGTTGGTATGTTATGCAATAACAATTGCGTAGCTAGTAAAATTTTCTATGTAAATCATAGTTGCATCCCAGTAGTATATATCTGGGTTGTCTGTCTTCAACAGGGGGAACTGAAGTATATCCGTTTCGTAAGGGTAAGGAATAAAGACGCTAATTTGGGGATTGATTGGGATTAAACGTGTTTGTCGTACGAAATAAGAGCGTAAAAAGAGTTTTAAAAATAAAATATCTTACTTGTAAAATTTTTTGTAATGAGGTCAAGACAGGCACTGTGTCGTAGTTTCTCGTGATACGCATTATGCTATGGAGAAGTGCTACATATCGTAGCTGATGTATTTTTGTAAATTTTGTTCATTTAATTGGCATACAAAACCTTTTTTTGCCGTGTTTGGTATAATGCCCATTTGTACCAGAGTGGAAATAACTGATCCGAGATTCCTTTATAAATGATATTGAGGCCATTTTCCCTGGAGGATTTGATTTCCACTACATAGTCTTTAATGACCAGTTTACTAACCATAAGTTAATGTCATTTATCCAGGTCTCCCACGAAGTCAAGTCAGGCTGGCAGTGTAGAGAGCAGCTCCCTGAGTGGAAGCCTGTCTTTGGGCCCTGATTTACCCCACTGCCAGTGTTGCATCACCTATGATGCCCGACTGAGGCGCCTCTCCTGTGGGCATCTCTATTGCGACGCCTGCATTGACCGCATCGTCAACCTGGCCTTCGAGGACATCGAGGGTCTCTCTGACTACCCTTGTCCCATGTGCAAGTCCATCCGCCAGCTCGGTGACCTGCTGCACGTCCCAGATGCCCTCAGCACCCCTGTCTGTGTCCCGTTTTGGAGTCTGCAGCGACAGGTCGTCAAAGGGGAGGAATGGAGGGGAAACTGAGGATGGTTGATGTTGCTGATGTTTCCGTGGGTCATCCTAACATTTACAAGGCTAGTCCGTCAACTGTTTAAACTTAGGTTTGGACTTCTCGGTAATAAGTGAAAGCCTGATTTGGTATAATGACCCAAAATCAGGACGTCAAGTATTTTCTGAAGCAAAAAACCATTATGGCAGTGTATGTTTCACTATATAAATAAACTGAATTTGTGAACAGGTAATGTGATGTGTATATACAGTGGACCACTGACTCCAGTCAAATCTAATTAAGATAGTATGCGTCTACCAGTGTTTGGGATTTTTTTGTGTTTTAAGAAATGCTTCAAAATGAGAATTCCAAAAGAGAATATCTGGGTGACCATGACTGGAGATCAACAGAATGTCAATCTTGTTTGGATCTTCACCTGTGAGAGAGAAATTTACATTTACTAAGCTTATTGTACAGTGATTTGGTATTCTAGTATGGTGTCTTCAGTGTGTGTGTGTCATTTCAAACTGATCAGATTTCCTGTTGGGCAGGAGTTATTTCAGAAATGTAAATCATAAAGGTTCAAGCTATCACAATGGCAATGAATGTTTGAGCTGTTTCCATGGTAACTTTTATAAGGTGTAATATGTGACAAGTTTTAAAATTGTTCATTTTAACTGCTCACTTTAGTGTTTAGTGCTAATATCAAGCTATTTCAAATGAGACAATGCTGTAAATATATTTATTTTCAATAAAAAATAAAACACATTCTGTATACGAGTCTTTTTTTCAATCAAATTGCTTTACAGTACAATTTCTGGGGAAAAATAGGCAGACAAGATTTTCAAAACAAAAGTTTATTCCTTTTGCTCATTAAATAAAATGTAAAAACACAAAATATATACATATTAAAGAGTTTCATTTGTACCAAAACCGGAAATATTCATACATTTGATGTAGGAGGATATCTGTTTGGAAGGATATGCTTCAAATATAATTTTACTGAACTGCGGTGATTTTATGTAGTTTGACCTTTGTTTTCTCCATGAACCAGTTGGGACAAAAGCACTACAATGATAGATTGAAATAGAATAAATATTTAGTCTGATATTTACCACTTTTGATATAAAGTAATATTGGCTGCATAATTCCTTCAGGTCCGTCAAGAATTATATGTTGAGATCAGAAAAGCTGAACTAAATTTCTTACTCTCCGTACGTGGTAATGTAGGGCGGAATTCAAAGCACTGTTCTAGAACTTTTATTTTTTTACTCCAGAATTTCTGAAACGCATGAAGTAAACGTAGCCTAGTAGCTACAGCAATGGTTCTCAAATGTTTTAGCCCCAGAACCTACATTATTCCTTGGTCAGTAAGTCACGACAATTCTGTCGTCGACCATGGTGGGTTGTTGTCTATGGTAAACGATGTCGGGAGATGCGCCAATCGTATTTTTTTTTAAACACCGTGATGCTTCACTCACAACTGGACTTCTGGATCACAACCCACCAGTTGGGAAACCCTGACCTACAAGATTAGTAATATGGGGTCTTATTAGAGGAGATAAAAAGCCTAAATTATCCCAGGGCTTTGTCACCTGGAGATTCACTTCATATAAACAGGCGTCACTGACCATTTCACCGCCCCTTTACGTCGTCGCTTTACGTCATCGCTTTACGTCGGCTCTCCTGCATGTTCCCAGAGCCACGCTGCACTTAAAAGTTTCTTCGGGGAGAAATCCTAGAACTATTAATTTAATGCAGGCTATATGTACAGATTATAAATATACATAACAAAAATAGATGCTGACAGTTGCTCTTGATGATTACTCAGTTATATTTAGCATGTTAATATCATTCACCCATCATCTAACCGCTTATCCTGGTCAGGGTTGCAGGGAATGTTAATGCCGGCAGCAACTAATACTACAATGTCTTTGTAATACTCTTTGTAATAATACTTTGTAATAATACTGAAAAAAAAATTATTTAATCTTAATGTCACTGTCGTACCATCTGGTTGGGCGTGCTGTAGCCAATCAGGAATGAGAATACATACATACGTTGGGCACTTCTTTTCACAGCTGCATTCTCCACTTCATGCACAATACATACAATAGCTATAATAAACATTTGGCACTCCATGACTCCATTCCCATCATTTATAGTGCTATCAATTTCAATCATAACCCTCCCACCCACTGGAGGGAAGGTACTATTCAAAAATTAAATTTCGTTTGAGAAACAGTAACATACAACCATTTTCCCCCTCTGTACCAAGTATCTGAAATGTTTCCTGCTGGTATATTATTGTACGCTGCACCCATATATAGACTACAGTCAATGCATAGTATGTTTACAGGATTTTACCACCATATAAAACATCTGTATCAAAATTGTTTAACCAGCAGAATCCAGTTAAATGCAAAGAGCCCCTGAAAGGTCGGTTATTTTAGCACTTTTGCGGTTTTCTGTTAAGCTTTCTCCCTTCTGTAGAGATTTTCAGAATTGCTCACAGCCCACGGACCAATACTGATATTAGTCATAACCAGCTGTTGTCAGGCAGACCCATTTTTTTGTAAATTACTCCGTGCACAAAAAAGGGTCATTAACAAATGACAGAGAAAGCTGATCAACTTGATATAGCTTGTAGACTGAACAATCTAACAATTCAGATTTGGGAAAGAAGATACGACTAACTAGAGTGAACATTAAACTGTGAAAATGAACATATAATCATGTTGCAAACATGTAGGGTTGATGAGTAAAGTAAATGGCATTTCTGTATAACAAAAAGGTAAATACCTTGCAACAATAAATGTCTGAAATCCAGAAAACATACTGAAGATCAATCACCAAAGAAAACTTCTGCAAAAATAATATTTTATCTAAGGCATTCTTAAGAATAAGCTCTGAAATGTATTCTTAAAAAAGAAAGTGTGGGAAAGCCATTAGGATTTTAATGTGACATGATTTTAATAAATAAAATGCTTATCATTGTATTGTTTGGTGATGTCACACTATCCTCTTGCATCATGGGAAGTTAATTTCGCTGTTCAGCTCGGTCCACGACAGGAGTGAGGGGAGTCTGGTCATTAACGCTGCTCTCAGTTCCGTACCTTCGCAGTTTACTGTGCAGGTCCACTGGGATGATGCACTTAGGATGCCAGCGATGAACCTTTCTTCTTGCTCAGCCTGGTGTTGGGCATGGGGGCATAGCGCGGGTCCGGTCGGCCGTCCTGTGACTGGCCAAAGAGGAATGTACGCTTGCCGGCGTCCTGCGGGACGAGGGCGGGCAGGGCAGACGTTGGGGGTGGGGCCCGGGCCACGGAGATCCGCGGGGCCGAGAAGAGGAAGGTGCCGCCGTTGGCGTTCTGGTTGAGGTTGACGTTGGCGTTGGCTCGGTGCGGCTCCTGCTTCTTGGCTCTGGATCCCGCCACTGCCTCCGTCGCCAGCCTGTCTCTCAGCTGCTGCACCTCCTGTGCCAGTCGGTCCAGCGGGTGGTGCGAGGACACGGGTGCAGGGTGTGAAAAGGCCTTCAAGCACAAAGGACAATGTCACCGTAAGGAGTCACGTGCAAAGTCAACGGTCAATGAAGGCGACTCTGACTCGGCAAATACCTGTGCCTGCAAGGCCCCGCGGAGGTAGCATTCCCTCCAAATCCCCACACAAGGACCCAGTAGCTGAGGAAGCAGCTCCTGCGGCTCAGAGCGCCCCCTGCAGGACTCCGCCAGTAAACAGGCCTTCTGTAGCCGCTCCAGCCCGGGCAAGCTCTCGGACGAAGGGGCTCGTCGGTGACTCTTCCGGTAGGAACCCCCAGACCCCCCACCGCTACGCCAGGGCAGAAGGTGCGAGGGAGACGAGAAGCTGCCCCGGGACAGAAGGAAGACAGAGCCCAGGGCGCCATCGTTCGGCTGAGTGGGAGATAGATAGATGGGGGCCATTTGATAAAAATATCTTTGACTTGAAACACCTTTAAATCAGGCTATTAAAAACTCACATTCTAATTCGCCACCCCTCAAGACCATTCCTTTTCCAGGACGAGGCGACCTATTCGTCCGTCTCGTAATTATTGCCATCATCGGCGCTCACGTTATTCGAGAGCGGCTCAGAGAAGCACCGTGACTGGCCTTGTTCTGCTACGCGGATGAATGTTTAATGTTGCTGAAAGTGGGAGTGTCATTTCATCACCTTGGACTGAATGACAATATTGGTCTTGGGCGAAGTCCCAGTCTGAGAGACTGACTGCTTAGGCATACAGCAATTAATGCTTCATTTGGGGACGGGGAAGGGATACAGGATAGAAAAATTAAATGGCTTGCAAGTGGACATTCAGGAATCACCTTGTACTGTATTAATTAATTTGTGTTGAATGCTGTTTGCATCCATTTTATCTTACCCTCTAGACACTTATCCTTTGATCTGATTAAAGTATGGATAGGTTATTTGTTGATAAACCATATAAAGTTTATTCACAACTACACGGAGTTTTGAGGAAACACAAAAATACAAAAATAACATTTTGGGAAAAAATGTTTTGGTCCACTAAAACAAACCAGCTATAAAGCACATGAATCACATGGAAGCAGAGTCACATGGGGCTGGGGTCACGTGACTAAGACAGCCACATTCAATTGGCTCCTGTCACGCTCTCCCTGGGATGCTAAGCACTGAGCACTGTCCACCGGGCCCCCCGAATCCTTGGTGTGGACCACTGCGGGCACGCCCACGCTTTTCCAGCGCTGGGCGGAGCCGACGCGGCGCCCTAATTACACAGACGAGGGGAGAACAGAAGGACAGATGGTAGACATTCCAGCTGTGACTGCCATGCCAAACCAGTCAGAGAAGTGGCACAGAGAGACCCCAAACCGCTCTTTAGCCTGTTTTGAAGGTTTTTTTGAGGAACAGAGAGCTTCTTTTTTTACTCCCAAACAGACCATCAAGTGTTCTTTTAGCCCCTTAACTTTTACATATGGCCTCTTAAATGTGCTTTTCATCGCGCCGTTGTTATTTAGCACCGAGGTTTTACGCAATCAGTTCCTTAACCAGATGACACTGAGAGTGTATATTCACATACCAGCTGGATTTTAAGAACATAAACAGCTCTCCACTATCCCGTCGCCACTTAAACCTGCATGACATTCATGTGGCTCTGAATGATTAAGTGGACAGTGCTACTTTTTGTCGAAAACCACTTGTAGGTGCCGTCAAACTTTACCGCCAAGATTCTCAATTGTTATCTTACTCATACAAGGACACATGGGCATTAATTTAAGTAACATGACCCACGTGCAAAAAAAGACTGAAAAAGAAATTGCTCAATATTCACACTTCTGACAAACAGAGATACATCCAACCAACGACAATATAATACTTCGAATAAGTATTATACTCACCTATTTGCATGCACACATTTCGCAAGCCTTACAGATTATACTGTATATACAGACGCTCCTCAACTTACGATGGGGTTACGTTCTGATAGCCCATCGTAACTGGAAAATATCGCAAGTTGAACATGAATGCGATATGATACATAAATAATTAAATAAATACTTTCACTAAGTGTGTACATAAATAATTACTGTAACTAATATGATGTACAATATGCTGTTAAACACTGAGACGTTGCCGTTCGTGATCGCTGCAGAAACTGCAAGCAAGGCCGGGTGGATTCTGGCATCACCTGGCACCCGTAGAAAGTATCGTACGGCATATCGCCAGTCCGAGAACAGATCAAAATTATAATCATGCATAGATGCTGTTCTGACCTTGTGGTAATGCGGGGTGGTATTTAAGTTCCCGTTCAGGACCGAGTGGACCGGGCCAGAGTTGGCCAGAGGCTGGCTGAATTGGACTCGTCTCTGGGGGCTGTACTGCAAGGCCCAGTCCCAGACAGCTGGGAACAGGAGGTCCAGTGGATCCTGAGTAGAATCGGGGGGCGTGGCCTCCCTCCAGCAGCCGTTGACGGGGGTGTAGCTCTGGGGCAGGCGCTGGGGACACAGCATGATCGATTAATAACACTCAGATGGGTCTGAAAGACCCTGTAGCCGAAGTCTCTTACTAACATACTTTTTTTTTACCATTCCATATATGGTCAGTGACGCTAAGACAGACAATCTCTCTCTACTCAGCATCAGTCTAATGTGGGGATTCTCAACCACTACCCTGTATTTAATACTCCTTATTAGGTATAAAAAACACAGTTTGATCCATAACGGTCCCTCCCACAGTCGGTGAATATTATCAAGGGGTCGTACAGTGGGCTTTTTAATGATCGCCAGCTGGAACTCATGTTTGGAAAGGTGGAGAATTTCTGTTCTAATGTAATACTCAGACGGTCTCACTGTGGCTTCATGCCTCCAGGGTTTGTAGATCGGATCCCGCCCTTGCTGTTCGCGTGGACTTTTCGTGTTGCCCCAGAATAGTGTGGGCTTCCTCTGGTATTACTGGAATCCTCCCAAATTCAAATAACCAGTCAGGCGAATCGGTCTCTCTAAACTGCCGAGAGCATGTGTGCCCTGTGAAGGACAGGACTCCCACAAAGGGCTTCCTGTGAAGGACAGGACTCACACAAAGGGCTTCCTGTGAAGGACAGGACTCCCACAAAGGGCTTCCTGTGAAGGACAGGACTCCCACAAAGGGCTTCCTGTGAAGGACAGGACTCCCACAAAGGGCGTCCCCTGCCTCACGTCCTCTGCTTCTTGAGTAGTATGACATCACGGATAATGGTAACTTCGTTTTGGAGAAGAAGCGGCCCAAGCAGAAGAATTCTTTAGGGGTCCGCCCATGCCTTTGTGTGACCCTATCCCATCATCTCCGTACTGAATAAGCATCAGGAAGTTGGCTTGATGAATTAGCTATCATGTAGTGTAAGTGTATTAGTTACTAGAATTTCAGTTGGCTAAAATATTTAATGTGACAATGCTACCTGGTCTGTGTTGTTAACATCATCCACCCTCATAAAATGCTGTGTTATCAACCTCATTCATTAACTGGAATACTGTTTCTGTCCACAGGCAGATGTGCTGAGTGACCTGTAAGTGTATCGGCTTCCCTTTTTCGCATAAGTGAAAAAAGAAGATGAGAGGTTGGGAAGCCATCTTGGTTTCTCTGCCGGCTCGCCGTGTGGTCGGGACCCTTGGCGGCGGCGGCGGGCGGCTACCTGCGATGGGCGGCTCCTCTCCCTCTGGCAGTTGAACAAGAAGGTGCTGAAGAGAGGGAGGTGGGCGCTGTCATGGAGAGCCAGGAGGTAGTCCCCGGTGAACTGGAAGCGCGTGGGACACTGGGTCCATAGCTGCCAGACGCAGTCCAGGAAGAGCAGGAACACGGGAGCCTGTCGAGAGGATCGGCACAGGAGACCTCATGGTGCGGCAGGTCGGCTGCCAGTGCCGCACAGGGGTCACACCCGCCATGTGCCACTTTTTTAGAACATGGCACCATCTCACAGCCACGAGACAAAAATCCTACGGATCGTCATGCACGCAAACCAAAGTATTTGACAAACAGTGACAAAATGACAACATGTTGCAAAGTTGAATGGTGGACTGCAAACTTGTGGGATTTTCACTTACACAAAAATGTTCTGAAGGCAGAAGTAAAGGAGATTGGTTCAGAGAGATAACCAATCAGATTGCAGAGAAGGTGAGTCCAAGCAACTAGAGAAGGCACGACCATGACATCTGATTGGTTGCTCTCGCTTTCTTTGGTTTGTTTGGACTGTTATCACAAGGTCGCTGGATCAAATCCCATGGTCGGAAGAGAGATTTCATCATTGGGTCCCTGAATAAGGCCCTTAACCCCAATAGCTCCTGGGACTGTTTATATCTGCTTTCTTATAAAAAATGGATGCATCAGCTAAGTTTAAAAGGAAAAACAATAAACCTTCCTTCTCTTCAAAATTCACTTATTTCAGAATGTTAACTTCAATGAACAAGGCTGACACTACAAGCTAACAAGTTAACCAAGAGGGTAGAATATGAGGAAGGCTTCGTTTAACACCGGGGTGTGATGGGGTCTCGGCCACGGCCTGCTGAGAGCTTCACCTCTTCCTTGTCACTGTCTCGGTAGTAGTTGGCCCTGCTGAGAAAGCGATGTCCAGCCATCACCCACTCCTTCTGCATCAGCCCTTGGAAGCCCACCACGGTTCTGCAGTATGGGTCACTCATCACCTGGACCAGGCTGGACACCACGCAGTTCATGTCCCGGTCTTCTGGTTCTGAGAACACGTGCACGAGTATCAGTTAGCCAAGCTCACATGTTCTCCAATGCGCTGTATTTCCACCAAGGGATCTGCAGTATTAGGGGTAGGTAGAAGAATACAGCCTAGATCTGGACATCCCATGATCCTCCACAATGAAGGATAAAAGGTGCTAGTGAAGAACTTTATCTGATCTACAACAATAACCTGACTTACCATAGCCTGATAAATAACAAAAAAAATCTTTACATGGATCATTTCAGACAATAATCCCTCAAAAAGTATTTTGCGGTAACTGCACGTCTCAAAAAGAACAGTGGAAATACATGAAGGTGTCTTAAATGATCAAATAGAAAATAGTGCCACCTGGTGTTCATGTGTGGGTGTGTATTTTCTGACCTATTATGTGTGCTCTGTCATGGTCCAGTGTTATTATTTTCCTCATAATCATAAATCATAATCATTTTATACTCCCCTCTTATAAACACCTTCCCTGTGACTTTCTGTAAGATCATTCTGTAACCCACCAGCCAGTAACACAGACAGAACAAAGAGATGACACAGGTCCGGCGCCTAGACGCAGCGAAAGCAGCTGACTCACCTTGCAGGACGACTGTCAGCTGACCGGCTCTCAGCAGACATGCAACCTCAGCAGCCTTCTTCAGACAGCACCTATTTGGGAACGAGAAATCAGAGCTCTGTAGTAATCCCTGAAATGATGCGCTCAATCGGCGATAACGCTTTAAAGCCCAGCATATCCTTAGTTAGATGATAAATCTTATGCAGTGACTGGCCATTGGTGTATTTCCTGCTTAGAGAAACATTGACCTATTGTGCTCATGGGAGTTTTACTTATACAAAAATGTTCTGAGGGCAAAACTAAAAATGGTTCACAAAATAACCAATCATGTTATAGAGGAGGTGGGTCCAAGCAACTAGAGGAGGTGGGACAAAGACTTCTAATTGGTTGGACCCACCACCTCTATAATACGATTGGTTATTTCTTAACCAATTATTTTGAATTCTGCCCTCAGAACATTTTTGTGTACGTAAAACTCCCAAGAGGACAGATTGTGCCAAATAGGGCCTACCCAACCCTCTTCACTGTCCTTTTAAAATTTGATTAACCTAGTTATTATTTGTCATCTTTCATCCCATCCTGGGGGAAAGGGGGGGAGCTGGTGCCAGTGTGCCCCCCAGCAAAGGAACAGAACAAGGCTGGACACGGTACAGTCTGGCTCCATTTTCTTAACAAGTGACCTCAGTAGGATTTGGATGCCTGTGAGTTACTGTGCTACCGACGGCTGAGCCTGGAGGATGGAGGGAGGAACGGGCTACTGGAGAAAGCGAGAGAAGAGTGTATTAATTATGCTCTCTAAATGTGCATGATTGGGTCTACAGCAGTGGTTCTCAGTCCTGTTGTATTAAGGACCAGGGGTGGAATGAAAACATTTTAGTGGGCTGGGGGGGAGGGGGTGCCAGAAACAGGATTGAGAAGCACGGGTTCATTGCCAGCCATAAAAGTTGTGATTGTGCTGAAGGCTGGACTGTAATTATAAGACGTCAGATATTCAAAGATTTTCCCTATTTCATGCATACAGTATCTAATAAGAACTGATTTTTACTGTATAGATAAGTGGGATGTTGTGGTAAAAGTTTGTGTGCTGAATGCATTTTTAGAACGGAATAGCGATAATCCCCTTGGGGAAACAGCCCTTTGACCTTTGACCTATCCCATCATGCTCTCCGTGAGATTCAACCAGACACATGCACAGGTGAGAGACCCTGGGGCCGATAAGGTGTCTGGGCTAAGCGGCTGATGTCTTAAGATCTCAGCAACGCCCCAGCCTTAGACTGCCCAAAAAGAGAGGGAGAGCGGGAAAGGAATCATTTGGGGGGGCTGCCTTGAGGATCCTACCTGATGTGGTCCAGCCAGCGCGTACTCTCCAGCGTGGACAGCCACCTGTCATCCGGCACGTAGGCAGACGCTGAAATGTCTGATGGAGACAAAATAAGTATGCACCTGCTTAATACCCAGGGCTCAAACTGTCAGGCTGCGAAGGCAGCTGAGAATATCAGCACAGTTCTCTTCCTTTTGACATGTGATTTATCTAGATATCTAAACATTGGGGATAAGGCCTAAATAGAGAAAAGGGGTCGGAGTAGATAAATAGAAAGGTTAGATAAATCGTGTACTTCTTCCAACTCTTTCATGGACATGAAATATATATTTTGTAGTTTAATTGAGATTTTGTTGTATGTGTTTTTGTCTTCAGATAAAATATTCTTCTTTTTGAATGTGTTCAAAATAAACTAAATTAAAACTAAATTGTGTGATTTGCCAGCTGCGCAAAGCACATTCGATATACTTCTCTTGATTACAGACATCCCAGCTTAGGCATATCGATTTCAGGGAGGCGAATGAGGGACAACCGGGGGGGGGTGTGGGGGAGGGGATGGCTAGCCGCCCCCACTTGGGCGGTATTACGATAAAACTACAATCAGCCACAGTCAGTAAATTTTATGGGCAAATACTGGAATAGCATTGCTTGTTAAAATACCGTCAGAATACTATATATCACAATATAATGTCTGGGTGGTGTCAAGGTATTAAAAATTAGATACTGCCTAAGTCTATCGCTAGCTGGGGGGTGGTGAGGCTGGCTGCATTGGTAAAATGTGAGAGACTCCCAGAATTCCCAAGTGGGATGCCTGCGATTAAATCATTGGTTCGACTGGAAGAGGAAGTGTGCATGGTTGCACACACACGTGACATCATCACAGAGACATCTACCTGTCTGCTTTAAGGAACAGCAAGGCACGACAGACCTAATAATGTACAGTATGAGAGGTATGAGGAAAAACATAATGTTCTTTACAGAATACAAAAAATGAATTGTTAGATATTAGCTTCGTAAAGCATATCCACATACAGTCTTAGGCAGTGAGAGAAAATGATGCTTAAATGATCTTCGTGTTGGTGTTGCTGTTACATCTGTCAACACGCGTCAGCTTAACCACTTCAAACCCTCTTAAAATCACCCCGTTATCTGAAGCAACCGTTAAATGCACCCACGTTTTTTTTTTATTATTTATTTCACCACTCTTTGAATATCTCACTGACCTTTTAAACTATTTAAAATAATTACTAGAGTGAACGTATAATAAAATTTAATGAATATATGGAATGATTTGGGTGCCCCTGAGGAACTGAAGAAGGTCATCTAGCCATCCAGCATGATATCAGTAACCTTTCGGAGAAAAGAAGATATTATTGAATAAATTCGAAGGAGAAGATATTACAGTTAGTTGTTATTTTGTTACTCTTCATATCTAGATATTCAGATTTTTCCTTTTGACTTCCTTAGGCTTTTCCACAGTACTATACATACACACACAACACAGAGGGCTGTCAGAGAACTGCAAATACAGAAAAACTTTAGAGACACCTACCCATTTAAAAATAATGTGCAAGCCTCTTTAATGACATCATAAGCTACCATTTCAGAGGGACAAAGTCTGAATTCATTTCACATGCCGTAAAACTCCCCTTTCATTGCAGAGGCAGATTTATTGAGACGTTTCTTGTTCCATTCTTGGGTGGTTTTTGATCTTTTATTTACAGCCTCTCTGTTGAGATCAAAGCCACCTACTGCAGTCAGATACTGGGAATTTGATAGGTTTAGCCAGCTTTCAGAGGAATCACACAAAGTCTGCACCCAATGTGGACATTTGTACTGAAACCGTGTTTAAAGTTACAGTACCTACACATAGTTACAAAGTGACAGACCTTCTGCATCCTTCACCAAAGGTAATTTGTTTGCAAACAGACGACTTGCAATTACACTGACATGTAGTGCTGTGTGACTCGTGATCGAAAGGTTGTTGGTTCAAATCCTGCGGTCGGCGGTTTGATTTCACTCCGCTCCAATTGTTCCTGGGACAGGCTAAAGCTGCCTTCTAAACAGAATGCCACTTTAGATCAAAGCATCTCCTAAATAAATAAAAATGTAAAAATGGTATGTCAACAGACGTACCGCAAAATTGCTCGCCTTCTACTGAAGAAGATACAGGAATGATCACATAGTAGGGTGACCAGATCATCCATGTCAGACACTTTGAGCTACTTCAGGTTTTACAATCTACTTTAATACTGAAAGGCTCTTGTGCTCGGCTAAATAGTTTAGTTCTTCTTGTACTTTTACTGGTTTGTTTCCTCGATCGAAAGACTCCAGCTCTTTCACATTAACATTAGTGACACGTGCATGATTACAGGAGACTGACCAATCAGCACGCAACAAGAACTCAGTGCTGATGTGAAATCAACGTCCTTTTAATTGAAATGGTAGTTTACAAATCCTGTCCTAGTTAAAAGTGTCCTCCCTGAGATGGAAGATCTGGCCGCCCTGTCACATAGCTATCTAATGGGATGGTATCTTCTAGCGGTGCATGGAGAGGAGCCCTGGCAGGTCCTCGTGGACGGCTCACCCCCGAGGCACAGAGCTCGCAGGCGGGTGTGAGCCTGCTGGATATCCACCAGCGTTGCCATCTCCTCTCCCAGCTCCACCACCACGCACTGCTGATGGCTGCCGAACACCATGGCCTCCAGGTTCCTCCGGTCCAGAGAAACCAAAGCCGCGGTTAGTGCAGCGAACGCACCAACAATGCCCCATTCACCCAGACGCTTCCGGGCAGAACTTTCCTCAGGAAGCCCATTGGCCAGTCTGACTCATCGTCTTATATTTACCCCCAACCCACTGACCAAATACGGCAACCAGCTACTAATAATATTCTTTTGTTTGATTTCTCGACCATAAAGTCATTTAAAAATAAAAAATACAAAAATAAATAAAGGCACAAAAATAAGAATCATTCATAAGGTGCCCAGGGACATTAAACAAACTAAACTGACTAAATATGCTAGTCTGGAAGGACTCGTGCGAGAACTCAGTGTTTTACAGTAATGACCCCGTCCGATACCTGATGTCGTCCTTCTCATGGTAAATGTTGTTCTGGAAACTGGCCGTCCGCAGGAGGTCACTGCCACAAGGGTGGCGCCAGCACCATCGCTATAGGACAAGAGCCACACGCGTCAGCGTGACCTCAGCCGAGTGACAAAGCAGACTCGAGGAGACGTGGTAGGGGGGTAGATGCTCACTGGTATGCGTCCTTCATTGAAATGGGCAAAAGTCTTCTTCAGTTCGGTGTCCAGGACCTTCTGGGGCACCACGTTTAACCGGGGAAGGCTGAAATGAAATTGCAGCATCAAGGTGAATGTTCCTTTTGCAACAAAACAAGAAACATCTGGTTTACAGCAAGGAACCCGTCTGCTGCATAAGTCTAAAAACTAACTTCACAAGCATAATGTCTGATTTGGGACTTACCGTGTGAGGTTTTCTTAAGATATTAGTCTATTTCTAAAATGTAAATAATACATAAAGAGCAGGTGTCAGAGGTCTTCAGCTGTGGGTAAAAACTGTCAGCTCAGTGTGGCGACAGTAAAGGAAAATCCTATAAGCACATATTTTTTACTCTTATGGGGGCCTCTGAGCTCTTATGGGGAGTCTTCTTATGGGGAGTCCTCTTATAGGGGAGTCCTCTTATGGGGAGTCCTCTATTGAGGAGTCCTTTTATGAGGAGTCCTCTATTGAGGAGTCCTCTTATGGGGTGTCCTCTATTGAGGAGTCCTCTTATTGGGAGTCCTCTTATGGGGAGTCCTCTATTGCGGAGTCCTCTTATGGGGAGTCCTCTTATGGAGAGTCCTCTTATGGGGAGACCTCTATTAAGAAGTCATCTTATGGGGTGTCCTCTTATGGGGAGTCCTCTATTGGGAGTCCTCTTATGGAGAGTCCTCTATTGGGGAGTCCTCTATTGAGGAGTCCTCTTATGGGGAGTCCTTTTATGAGGAGTCCTCTTATGGGGAGTCCTCTACTGAGGAGTCCTTTTATGAGGAGTCCTCTATTGAGGAGTCCTCTTATGGGGTGTCCTCTTATGGGGAGTCCTTTATTGGGGAGTCCTCTTATGGGGAGTCCTCTATTGGGGAGTCCTATTGTGGGGAGTCCTATTGTGGGGAGTCCTCTTATAGGGAGTCCTCTTAGGCGGAGTCCTCTTGTAGGGAGTCCTCTATTGGGGAGTCCTCTTATGGGGAGTCCTCTATTGGGGAGTCCTCAATTCGAGCACAGCTGATGATGCATCACACAGACTCCCTAGACCAGTGATTCCCAATCCAGTCCTCCGGGACCCACAGGCAGTCCATGTTTTCGTTCCCTGGTAGGGTGTCTGTAGGTCTGGGAAAACCTGCCCTAGACTCTGATCTTCCAAGGCTGATACCTGGTGGCCATCTCAAAGCGGTCGTTGATGGCGCTGACCCTCCAACCAGTGGCTCCAGTCCGCTCCAGCTCACCGTCCCAGTCGGCAGGGCAGTCAAACAGCTTCATCTGGGTATCCGGTCTCCGGTTACTGAGGAACTGCCTCATCTCTGTGTGTCGAGCAAAGGGAGAATCACACAAGCAAGGTCACTTAATCCACCCACATCAAACTGAGGCGGATAACAAGCATGATTTCAGCTGTTCTCCTGTCGTTGGTTCCCTGAAGTGAAACACAAGGTTAAACAAAGGCCAGAACAACACGTCACCATGGTAACTATACTGATTTAACAACCCCCACTTATGGCAAGTTTTAACAGGGTAGTTTTTTTCTAATAAGCAAATGAGACCAGGGTTCCCACATGAATTCTTTAATTGTTTCAAATGAGCAATTAGTGGGCGGATCAAATCTCTTAAAGTACAACTTAAGGCTCAGGAATCACTAGTTGTGTGTAATTACGGGAGGCCTGCCCTTACCCACATTCCCCAGCGCGGCGTTTTGGAAGGAAAGGATGGATCCAGGCTTCAGGGGCTGGTAGGTTTTGGCAATGGCGTAGGTGATCTGCGGCGAAATGACCGAGCAGCCTCAGTATAGTACAAGATGTCTACAGCAGAAAGTCGGAAGCTCCTGCTGCAGTCAAGACCCAAACGCTTACGGATTTGTGGGTTTAATCTACGACAGGAGAGAGCAGACCGTCGCTCACCTCCACAGCCTGAGTTTCGGGGGTCAGCCGGTCAAACAGGAAGCAGAGGACGCGGAGGTCGCGGCAGTACAGGACCAGCTCCTCGGGGGTGAACTTCAGGGAGGAGTTGGCCGTCACAAGCTTCGTGCGAGATGGTCCCACTGTAGCGAGCAAGATCGAGGCGGCCGTCATTGAAAAATGAACTGAGCGCATCAGTCGAGTGACTCTAAGGGCTTAATGGATGTGGCTTACCAGCCACCACCTTCTCGACAGAGGCGAGGGCCACATCGTGGTCCCCGAGGAGCACTGGGTCTGCATTGTCCTGAAGAAGATGGAGGCAAAGCGTTACACTGTGACCTCCACCTGTCCATACAAATTTCCTCACATACATACTCTGGATGAAGACCAGTTAATCTCCAAATTGCTTCCACTACATGGTCAGGATGAGTTTGAGAAATGTCCAGACACAGAGTGCTAGGAATAGAACCCACAACCTTGTGGGTATAAGGCTACTGTGATTTCCACTACTCCATTCTGCCACCCACTTGATGACACCTGAATGCTTTTAGTACAGACCATTGCTGCCTCACCTTCCGAGCAAGGATCAGTCTTATCTTGACTCACTGTTTAGGGCTTGAAAGTAATTCTGCTAGTATCTGTTGCCGAGCAACACTGTCGCCGTGCAACCAGTCTGACAAATACCACTGAGTAACCAAGGGTCCATTCTTTCCTGCCTCTTTCCTATCATGTAAAAGCATTCATGGTTCTCTAACAGGTACAGCAAGAAACATGTATACCCTGTTCTACACTGAAAGCAGGGTCCCCTTACTATGATGTGAGAAGATTAGAGGTTTATAGCCCATGTGTTGACTGAGCTTCTGTTTGTGATGTGTAGGATGGTCTTTAAGGAGAAAACAGCATAATAAACTATCCAAACAAATTTTGTCACATCCTTATATGACTGGCCTCCATATGACCACCCTGTGTTACAAAACAGGAAAACAGCCACTGAACCAGCACTTGTAGACTAGGAGACACCTTAGAAAATATACCCATACTTTTCAGTGTCACACAGGTCAAGTCAATGACATAGCTGAGAGTTAAAAAAAATATCAGTGTCGAGTGTCTTGTTATTCCTTCCGCACTACCTTCAGACGTTACTCAGGTAACCCTATGCAAGTTGTCATGACTACACTCCGTAGGAGATGCCATTCCGAAACCTTACGTCTGGTTTCTCGCTGTCCTGGGGCACGAAGGCGACTCTGAAGTGGGTGCAGAAGAGGGTGCCAGCTAGCCAGCCACCTCCTTCCATAGCAGACAGCTTCTTCCTCACCAACACTGCCCTCTGGAGGACACACTCACCTGGGGGGGGGGGGGGTCAGAGGACAGGGACAAAGTAATCTGTCAGGGTTTTATAGTTTACGTTATATTTCAAGTATTTTAATGACAGAGGTCCACAGAAAAAAAATTGCCAAGGTACATTTTGGATAAAGAATCAACTGAGGTCTTGCTATGCTGTATATTCAAAATTTCCAATTTTCCTTAACATTTCTGCCCAAAAATCACAATCAAATGTCTAATTTGGTCATAGTATGCACAATGAATGTAACAGCCAAAGCTGCAAGTTCAATATTAAACTTGTTTTAAATATTTACTTTCAGTTACCCAGTACTTTTCACTGTAACTCCGTCGACACAATATTTTTTTGAGATGAACGAAGAATGTTTCGGAGAACAACAATATTTTGAAAAACAATGGTGCCTGCAACAGTTACATTGTGACGTCAACATCATTCACTTCAAGTGCATTTTCTTTGCCATCCTTCACCCTAAAAACAAATGAAGGAATAAAACTCAATTTTACAGCCAGCAATAATGCAATAAATCTGTTTACATACAGAAATCACCATAAACCTCTTTAGCAGATGCCCAGCCATGTTTGTCATGGTCTCCAGCTACAAAACAAAGTCTTTGCCAGTGAGGGCTGGTTTCCATGGCGACGTCGTCCAGTGCGGCACAGATTTCAAGAAATGCCTTTTTACGCCTGCAAAGGCCATTGTAAGACTCTGTCCAGAAAAAGGCACGCCCACAGAAAAATATGCTTTCCACATGAAACATTTACTGAAGAGCCATGAATTCCTTCAAAATCGAACGACGGGAACGGCACCTGGCGGCCATTTGCGAAAGTATGATCCCTTATCTGGTCTGGTTTCCATTTTTGAGCTACTATTTTTTTGATGGCTACTGCAATAAAATACTGAAGTTTTTTTTTTGGTAAAACGTGGGCCTTTCAGTGTTAATATATAGTTAATATGTTATCTAGGAAGATTCAGAAAATAAGCTTAGCAAAGGATAATATGCACACACTTCAGATTCAGGAATCAAAGTCTACACACAACAGACATGCTGTCCTTGTAGAAAACTACCAGCCACTGTAGCTGTAACATATTTAGAGGGATAGTGTCTTGTTCATTCTCTGATAAGCAGGCTAATAGAGAAGATCGATGTATTTCACAGACAAACCCACAGCCTCTGGCTATGTGAAGAGTGACCCCTACTGTATGGGTATGGGTATGCCATCAGAAATTATTCCCTCTTAGGCTGTCCGGTAACACTTGTTGTATTTATGGGGCACAAATACTTACTAATAACTCAGTTACTACTGAAGCACAACTCGTGAACAAATATAGTTGCATCACAATTCATTAATGATGAACAAACAGCATTTCTCTTGTGTTGTTCATTCCTTGTTCAGTAGTTCCTTCAGTAGTTCACAAACATTTACATAATTAACAGATATAGTAAAAAAGTCTAAGATATATGTCATGATTCATTAATGATGAATTAACATGCGATCAGTATGTAACTGACTATTTATTGGATAATTAATACATAAGTAATAGTATAATATGCTGATCAAGATCCAGTGGCATCACATAAATTATTTAAGATTAATTAATTATTAATTATTTTAATGACAATACTGGCACTAACCAGAATATCAGGCCTGGCTGAATTCCCAGTGACACACCTGTCACTGTTTCATAGAGCAGGTGTGCAAAGCAGTTTCACCAGACAGTCCATCTCCACTTATTAGAAATTACCTTCTTTCCAGAAAGGAGTACAGGAATGCAGCTGTGCAACCAGGACCAGCACAAGACGCCACCCGCGAGTTACCGTGCCAACCCACCCAATTATATTGAACAAGGTTTAAAGTGACAGCAATCAAAAGCATGGCTGTGGCCTCTGATTCATAGCACCTTTCCTGATTCCCCAGGGCAAACACCCTTTTAATTTCATTAACCTTGAAGATTTAGGGTTGATTTGCTGTGCCTGCTTCCCCCCCCGATGTTATATGGTCGAGGATTCATCTGCCACGTTTTCTGAAAGAATGCACAGATATGGCAAATGTCTTGGATTGTTACTGCAGGGCAAACCCTCTCTGTCAGTGCAGACCCACGCAGTCCTGCCTGCATCACGGTCGTAAGTGATGCAGCATGGTCACCGCACCCTGAGGCTCATATTAAAAAAGCATACAGTATATCCGAAGCTCCCTGTGTGAATTATTAAGTAGGAACGTGAACTCTGACCCAGCCGGGTCGAAGCCCCTTTCGAGGGCCTCGGAAAGACAGCATTTCAAATCCCTTTCCCATTTTTAATAGGCTTGAGCGCAACACGGCTTTGAAAAACACGGGTGTGGTCGTGGCTGAGAGGGGGCGTAGTGTGGAGCATGTGTGTGGAGAAAGATGGACTGCCAAACGATAAAGGGGAAAAATGGAAAAAATAGAGAGATAAATGACTGGAAGGGAAGAGAGCAGAAGTATTAGAGGAGGAGGAGTTAAAATGAGAGGCAGGCAGGGAGGGGAGCCAGCCACTGGCCGCACGCATGGGGAGGCCCCTCACGGGCAAGTCGACTCTCCAAACGCATTAAACGCTAAAGATTAACCCAGCCGCAGCAATCCCCACAGCCGGCCAACATGCCTCACTCCAGCTCCTGGAACAGGAGAGTGCTGACGGCGAGATTACGACTCAGGCTGGGGGTGGGGGGGCGGCTGGTTGGGGCCCCGCCAAACTCCCAAGCAGAACACTGAGGAATTGTTCTCCG
>JAODUD010000134.1:16102154-16114857 GCA_026784285.1 Stomatorhinus walkeri
TGGATGGATGGATGGATGGATGGATGGATGGATAGATAGATAGATAGATAGATAGATAGATAGATAGATAGATAGATTTAGATTGATTGATTTTGAATGGAAATTTAGGAAAACGCCCCTCATCAGGAATTTTGTTGTTTGTGGCTATGAGACTGTCCAACTTCTGCAATGTTCTGTTACAGTCTTCCTATCCTTCTCCTTCCTATCCTTCTCCTTCCTACCCTTCATTTTCTCTCTTTTCACGGCCCCGCTGGTATAGGATCACTGCATGCTTCCATATAATTTTAACGTCAGCTAGTGAGTAGAGTCAGAAGATCGTAGCTAGATGGATGCTTAGCAGAATATGCTGCTTCAGGATGTGTTTATTAATACCTAGTGTAGTGACTGTCTGTGGCCAGTGGAGGGGTGGGCACACAGACCCTGGGGGCGCCATACACATAGATGGTTTGCAGGGTGGTGAACACTGACAATGCATAAAAGACGAAAAACAACAACAGGGAAATGTTCTTTTCGGTCTGAATGCGAGGATGTTAGCAGCCTTGACTTAATTAGTAAAATCAGTAAGAAACAGGCTATTTGTTAAGTGTAAATGGGAAATCTAGCTGCTCCACGAACGCAATCTGTACCCCGGCTTGTCTGAAGAGTACAGTGCAAAGTCCCTCCTCAGTAAAAGCACCCAAAGAGTCTCAAGTGGGAAGAAATGACATTCCTTTGTTGTTTCTCAGACTGGATTCTTCAGCTCTGTACACCATATTTGGCTGACGGGTTCCCAGACGGCTTGCATGCATGCGGATTTTGGGCCCTGAGCTCGCAGAGTCGGCACCAATAGTCGCAGACTGTCCTCTGGTGTCTTTAAAAGACCCGAAATGGGCCCAGAGTGAGGAACTCGCGGAGGAGAGTGCAAAATCTGTTTTTGCCATTTCGCGGCCGTAAATCACCGCATTATTTCCTCTCTGCTGTGCTCCGGCACGTTAGCGGTGTTCAGATGAAATCTTAGAGAATTAACCTTGCTCACACAGTCACCCCATAGAAAGCTCACTGTGCAAATAAGGAATCCAGGGGTTTAAAAAAAAAACCTTGAGCTATGTGGTCATTCTGGTGTTGCCAAATTCAGCAGCGTCAACATTTAGACGCAGAAGCAGGTCTAAAAATCTATACCCAACTTCCACCTGGCCTGCCTCTCTTCAGTTATATAATCGGCTCTCTTGCAGGGACATTGCTGCGCCAGAATCACTTCCAGACAAACACACACACACACGCAATGAAGGTCTAAGAATCAAAAGTCTAGAAGAATGTATTCTATACAGCCAATTGATGAGAAACACATACCTCAGTTCATCTGAATGTGATGGGCACATCAGCGAAGAGATAATAAAGGTGATTGTCAGAGCACACAAATGATAGGTGCATAACTTGCAGACAGTCGCAGCGCCTTGCTGCAAATGTTATCAGTAAAAGATACTAAATATGAATGTTTTTGGCTAACTGAACTGGCAATGTTATGTTAAGTACAATTAGCACTGTTCCTATATGACTGCTCAATGGTGTGACTGTGCTATTAAATCCACACCCATCTGGAAGTTAACACAATTAAATAATTACAGCTTCAAATCTGATTTAACAACATAAGTATTGGTTTTACTGTTATATGATGTTATAAACTATTGATTTGTGTTGGAGGAGATGATAGCTGATAGATGTAATGGTAATTTAGCAGGAAAGTGGTAACTACATAAACAGAACTATTTTCAGGTTGAACTTACTTGTCTCATTTGAAGTAACATTTGATTTTTGCAAATAATGAAAAAAATAATGAAAGCCCAGCTAATTGTGGCCAAACTGGGAAGCAATATCAGAGACATAACAAAATCTGCCCTTGGTTACTGGATAACTCAATAACGTTCCAAAGTCAAAATGAAGTGTGACCTGAATGCGACAATACAGGATAATACTCATTCCACAGCCCGACTTTAACTGGAAGCAAGGATTAATACAGGATTAAGGCAGGGTTGCTGTACTGCACCATTCATCGCTCTGCCCTGGGCAACAGATGAAAGAAATACGAGGTAAAAACCAAGCCCTTTTCAAATATTTTACAGCCAGCGACACCGTAAAACTTTACAGCGTGTTTGGTTACTCCTTGAAGCTGGACAATATTTTTAGTAATTCGTTCCATGTTTTGAGGGAGCAGGTTTTTGTGTGTTTATTTATCCTCCACTTCTAGTGATTCTGGCAATGTGTACGGACTTTTTTCTACACGACCCTGTCGTTTTCTGCGGGTCTCACGGCAGATTGCATATACAGTTTTCATAAGTGAAGCGGTTAGGTAATGAAAAATTGTCTTTACTTTTGTGATCTTTCAGGTTTCTTGTATCACGCGCCATGGATTTCCCAAGTAATTAAAGAAAAATATCCCCCTTTCCCGGCGATTTGTGCACTTCCATTTCCTTGGTAAAACGCGTTATTTAAACTGCAGGATTCTTCCCCTATTCCGCTCGGACTGTTCCACATTAACGCTAACTAGAAAACAACGGAAAGTGGGATTTTTAATCGGAAGCACAATCATCCCATTGAGATATACCACTGAGTTAATGAGACGAGACGTTTACGGGGACCGTCCAGGGGTTTCTGATCAAAGAGTGGAAAAGCAACGGAATGGGTAAGGAGGACGAGCCAGGGATGGGGTAAGGGGAGCCGGACTGAGGCTGAGTGCTGTGTACGTCTGGGAGACGAAACGGATTAAAAAGCGAGCGCCTTGTTTGAGAGACATCGAGCCAAATTAGGCCATAAGCACTTTTCTGGATGAGATGGACTCAGAAACGTTTCTTTTTTTTCCATTGCACGTGGTTACCATGGACCAGACTGTGCAGCGATCTCTGCCATGAAACCGCACTGCCCTCCCCATGCCAAAAAATATAGCGGATCTCACGACAGAGGAATGAAACGTAGCCGAAAGGCAGCCCAGTATCACCATTGCATGCAAAGGCGGCCGACTTGCCACTGCGGAAAGCGCGTTAATTATTATGAAGAGTAACTAAAAACACGCCCGATGCAGATTTAATTCGTGGTTATTTCCTGTCGGTCTTTGTTGTCCGTCGCCCATTTGGTGTCCTCGTGGTTAATTTAAAGTGTAAACCAAAAAATGAGCTCTGAGTGCTGTCAAATGCTCTCCCCGGGCCCCAAATGCACAGCCTATAATACTCACATTATCCTCAGAAAAAAAATCCCTGTCCGAGATCAAACCCCATTCATGTTCTTCTACTATATTAAATTTCATATTTCTTACCATTCAAACTTAACTACTTTTTCACTCTTAAACGCAAATGACCATGAGAGCCAAGATAAACACAATAGTTAAAACGTATGTTTAAAAAATACAGCATATTGAAAGCAATTAAATATACATAGGCCTATATGAATATAAAGAGGCTGTGGCGCTCTTCCTCTTGCTTTATTTACAAAACAAATGCCGCGGGTTTCCCAGACGCACCTCCACCTTCATCTTTTTCAGCAAAAGACAGCCGAGGGCGACGAAAACGGGAACATCTGAATGTTTAATGTGAAAATCAGACTCTAATACATAAGGGACATCAGCACCCATCGTAGTGCAAGCGCCGATGGGGAAATCCCGGCTCCTTTCATAACTAGCTGGAAAAATCCACTGTTGTTTTCTTGTGCTGTTACATACGTTATCACCGCATCGTAAATTACCCAAACCGGTTACAATTATCTAACAGTTTAGGATATGAAAACACCATTTACGCGCTTCTTCATTTAAAACTGGCCTCGTCAACGCAATGAAATGTTTTTTTCCTATTTGCATACGTCAGATGTTTCTAGAATAAGGTGTAACTCTAAACTGATGTTCTTATAATTTAACAATAATATATTATAATAGTCAAGTGTTTCTTACTTAAATTCGAAGTATTCATACACTAATCTACTGAATAATGTGTTAAGAAATACACCTTGAGATGAGACTGGGAGCACATTGTCTAATGTAAAAACATGCATGGGAGGGAGCAACAAAAAATTATAATAGGACGTAACGAAAAGCGAATGAAATAGAAGGGTGTGTATCCTTTAATGCACGGTAATGACAGATAAACACAGAGTGCTGACAGAGAGGAAACGCTGCTACTACCGCCACGTTATTCACGATTAAATCTAAACCATGAGTAAAGCAGACGTCTGCGCAGGGGACAGGGCTGCGGTCAGGAGTTTATAAACCCATCTCACTCCAGCGTTTCACTTTCCTAGCTGCTGACATGAGTAACCTACTATGACACACCAGTCTGGGATGCCAAAAAGAAACAGGATCGACGGTGAAGGCTAAGGGACAATACGCCGGGGAAGCATTAGACGTCATCGTGCACTGCGCAGTAAGTGTATGCAATTAATGCATACCTGCCCAATGATGCGCAGAGGGAAACGTGCTGGGATGCCTCTCTCTGCGGCTTCCCGTGAAAGTGGCTTTAATCAGGCGCTGGTCTTGTTGCGAACGGCCGACGGATGAAATGTTAACTGTGAGGTAAACAGACCACAGTCCAGAGGGCAAAAGGCAGGCTGTTCACTGCCCTTAGGCAAATCCCGTCATGCTTTCCACGTCAGACGTACCTAGAGATCTTTCTATGTTACCAGGATCGCATGATGTACTGGTCTGCAGTGAAAAGATTGTAATATCACGGATTTTTAATTGAATCTTTCTGAATTCACACTAAACTTAGTGTAACAAAGTATTACCTTAATATTAGCTTGAAAGAAAGGGGTGACATAACACACGCAGCGATATCAGCGTCACAATTATGTCAGAACTATGATTTAGCTGTTTTAGCTGAGTTTTGAGAATGAAATATATGAAATATAGCATTATATCACCTCACTGAATCAACGCAGTGATTTATGCAGAATACAGCAGGAAATCTTTTATTTTAGTAGTTGCACTTGATTGTTCCTTTTAAGATCTCTGTGTGGCAAAGCAGTTACAGCCATAAAAGTACAGTGGAGGAAAAACATTTTCAGAGATGGCAGCTCTAACTTCTGAGTTTCTGGACCTTGTGGGACAGGGTGTGACTGTGACGTTTGTATTGCCATTTAGCAACTGTTTATCTTTCTGGTCCATCAGCGACCCAAGGGAAGGAACAAAGTATTACCCTCATATTTAAATAACCACCACCATATCCCTTTTGAAATACCCATAATGCATCAGATGTACGCATTCCCTTCTGTCGTTAAACAGCAGGGAAATTGTGTAGAAGCTTTAGAATTTCACCATGCTTGAAAGCGAAGTGTGATTTGACGCTTGGAAGATCAATCCCAGACTTTTTAATGGGGGCGGGGGGTTAACCTCCTCCCAAAACAAGTTCACACTTTTCCAAAAAGTACATTGGAGACGTGCATCAACATAATTTTATCCAGAGCCTGTAAAACGCTGCCCGCATTCTTCACACTGCAGCGTGCATCTATCACATACACGGCTATTACAGAAACGTTTCTTTGCAGCTTTGTAATCTGAATAAAAAGGAAAGTTTGGCTTTGGATCTGAAAGCCCTATACTTAGTGCTCACATTACTAAGACATGCACTCCGATGGGCAGCTATCAACATTTGCTTGTTTTCTCTGGCATGTTAATAACTACTACATATATTATTTGTGACTTTGCCCGGTTGAATCCTGAACAGGGGCTATTAGAGCGTAAAGTAACATATCTACAAAAGTCTAAAAACAAAACAGTCTGCATTATTCAGATATTTCAAAAGAGTGTTTTTTTATTGTTATGTGAGGAATGCTATTTTTCATGTTGTCATTTTGTTAGTGACTTAACATTTATTCCCAGTACACACATATATTCCACTGGAACAATTTGGCTAAGTAACTTATTCAAAGGTACATTCAAAGGACCACGGGAGAGAAAAGTGTCAGGTTTTGGAAGATTAGCGTGGTTTCAGTTTCGTCTTGCTCACAGCACGCACCCCCCTAAGCTTTATTTTTGTTGTCTAAGGTGGTGTCCATGGCAACCGGATGTGGGGTGCAACACATCTACCCCACGCATTAGCACTGCGTGACAGAACAGACACCTGCTATCACCTCTTACTCTTATAAAAACAACATCCATGCAGGCATGACAAACAGTGTGTGTGTACCATACTCTGCCCGTAGCGTAATATCCCAGTTACCAATCAGATTAGCTCCCCATTGTGGGACAGTTAGAACTGTTTATGACTCACCAAACATTTCCTATCATCCAGAGCATAGACAGCTATTATAACTCATCAGACTATGCAGCCAAACTGCCAGTAACCAATCAGGCAAAAGAGCAAGAGGTTTGCAGACTGGGTCCCTAGCAAACATGTACCAAAAATTATCCTCGATGAAGCTTTACTTTCATAAAAGTGGAGGAACTCTGACATTGACTACATAAATGCAGAGAGTGGAGCAGACAGCACGTTTAAATGTGGGTTGTGCTCTGCTACAGCTGTATACGTATGCAGGATGTTTAATTATTTATTAAGTTCCTTTTTTTATCCACGCCACATGCATACACATGTATTTATATAGTACAACAAGGATGCCGTTTAACTGGCCCACGATGTGTTTAAAATTAAACACATTAATTGTCACCCCAAACTAGTAATTTAACTATAAGTACCATGTGGGCCTAATAATTGTAAATACATTTTCACTAGGGTGAGAATTGTGAAAATGGGACACCTAGCAAAATGGGACAGTTAAACTTTGCAGTTAATATATGTGCTTAGTAATACTTTAGTTTCCCTTCTATACAGTGTTCAAAGGGCTTTAATGTATTTAGAATGGTATCAAGTTGGGATTCAAGACATTGAAATGGTTTTTCCACAATTTTTCAGAAAGTGTCCCGTTTTAACAATACTCGCCCTATTCCTCAAGAACCTGAATTTTAAAATGTAAACCGACATTGCACAAATGATTTATTTAATTGACCTTAGTACCACCTGTTCAGTTTTCCAGATGGAATTTTACGATGAACCATATCCAGAGGTGTAGCTAGAAATTCCAGGGCCCATGCCAATTCCCTTGGTCTCCCTGCCCCCCCCATTACATTAGCCCCTATATAATTTTATAATATCCAAGGGTTTCTGCAAAGTAGTGGAAACTCCCGAACCTGCCAGGCTATCCATGCCCCTGCGGTGTCCCTGAGCCAGTCTTTAAGTAACTAAAACGTAGGGCAGACGAAACTAAGCCGAAGTGCCATCTCTAAAAAATATCAATGAATTTACCCACCTTCATATCGGGGACAATCTGCCTCACTTTGAACGTCGTCTTGGACCCCATTAACATTCTGAAGTCTCCTGTTGCAGATCTTTAAGTCGAAAAATCACCAAACTGATCATTAAAGTCAAGTTAAAAGCCGACGTGTCCGTGGAGACGTCCGTAGAACGCGGTTTCCAGTGGCTTGCTTTACTAGAAAGCAATATAAGCTGTTCATGGCGTTTCACATTGCCGGACACGGACCCTCCACATCTCGGCTTATGTTATCAATAACCCGGGCAGCTCCTTTCACTTGTGCGCCACACGCAAAAGGCACCGATCACTGCCCCTCATCGTCTCCGTATTAAAATCCCGAAACCGGACATATTAGCCATCAAAAGTCCAGCCGCGGAAGGAAAATGGGTGCCACTTTGGTTTTAATGGTAAAAGGGAAATAAGCGATGCACATTCACAGCCGCCTCCCAACTTCGCTGTTTACCGTCTCGCCATTGCGAAAAAAAGATACTGGTCCTACCCACTGTGAAACACGCAGTCCCAGCTACCTCTCTTAAAGGGCCAGTGCCACAAAGTAAAAGACGCCGTTGAATTGTCATGAGTTAACGACATATTCATGCATCTTTCAATGTTACTTTAAAAAGACTTGAATAAAATGTGGATAAAAAATAGAATTATATAACGTTGCAGAATACCACTTTTAGCATTTCTGGTGTGTATTGGGATTCAAAAGGCTTATTTCCCTTTAACTGAGTTGCATATTTCCAATGAATAATTCCAAACAGAGCGAAAAGCCAATTACTATACTGGAAATATATGACTCATACTTTTCCTCCCATAAATAATGCTTTCTAAGTACATTCATTACACAGAACAACTGGCTTATAACGATAAACCCCTGGACCACATATAATCCAATTACATTAAACGCTGTAAAGTTTATACCTTCACGGACTTAAGGTTTTCTTGAAATGTGCTAAAAGGTGGCACCTATTAGACCCACCACCGTAGAGCCAATAGTAATTTAAATAAATTAAGGCTTTGCTTTAAGTTTTGTTATTCGTTACGAATTACTCGCAGGGGGGTAGATCTATTGAAAAATCAAGGGCTAAGTCAAGTTTACCTGGGGATCAACTTTTTTTCTCGTCAGTCTTAAAATAAACGAGGTTAAAGTCTCGAGTGATCGAACATAACGACGCCCATGATTACTCCTGAAAAGAAACGAAAACATTCTTTTATGTAGCATTTTTATCTGTTAAGAGCATATGGAATACATGATGCAAAATATGTCACAAAATCCATTAGTCTTCCAAACTATTCCTGGCTATATAGATTATGTCAAGCAAAGCAGTGGCAGTAGTATGCTGTTTAATAACTGCACTAGTGAACAATCACTGTATTTGATATTCGTTCAAAAAATCTTAAATGTGGTGAAATTAAAAGCAAACCGAGGGACTGATTATAAAATAGAAAGTTCATGTAAGAAGGGAAAATTACCTTCATATTAAAATACTGACAGATACAAGTAAAAAGTGTGCGCGTAAAAGGTATTGCATGCAACAAATTTTATAATTAAGCCTTCAAATAGGTAAACCGATTGTCATTAGGAACTTGGTGAGTTCTTTCAATGCAAAAATAATTTTGGCCAAGAATATTGCGTCAGGCTATACAAATGATTTTTCGTGTCTTTAAATTTTCGTTCCATTTTTAGAAACGTACGGATGCTCATAATGTCCATCGAAATGGCTGCCAGGAACGCCACCTGGAGTGTGCCGTAATACCTGGCATATACTGTCCCCTTGTGGAGATCTCTGTATGCGCGCATATTAAAGAGCTATCCATGGTCCTGATGCAAGCAAGGAGATCTGAACCTGGACCGCGTGTCAGTTACCCAAACATATCCACGAAGCTGGGATGTGCGTTTTGGCTGCTGCAAGTTATGGGACGATAACAATAGGAGGGGTGATGTCGAGCACTTGACTTCAGTGGAGGAAAAGATGAGAAGATGCTGGTTTTCTCTGCCTGAACTGATGATAAAGGAAAAACTCCCCACAAAAAGATTTCCAGAGTCTCTGGTTCTACAGCAAAACATCAGTTCTTCTTAAATCTTTGCATACTTTTTGTTGCTGTTTAAGTAGCATGCATAACGTCACGCTAGAATGGGACAACCATGATGTTTTCACTTGTCACTTGTTGTGTTGAATGTGCAGTTAGTTATTTGGTTAGCTGGTTTAGTTAGTTAATTGGGGTTAGCAGGCTGTAATCCCAGACCAGTCCACTGCCCACCTGGCCTGTCCTTTCATTGCTCATTGTCCACACTCCTGCAGGGTTGGGGATTTCACATCCTTCTATATGCGTGGAGTTTGCATGTTCTCGCCATACTGTGCAGTTCTCTTGGGTACACTACTAGTTAAAAGTTTTGCACACACCGAGATATTCTACACTTGCATGTTACTCCCTTAGCATTTCAGCCTGCGAAAAATACACTCAGTATTCTTTGCTAACAAATACATTTACAGCATGTTCACTATTTTAGTTTCATTTATTAGCACAAAAATGTCATATCTTTGACTCAAAGTAACCTCTAGCAGTTAATTAGTCGAATTCGAGGCATTCATAGTATGAAACAGTTTAGTGCATTTAAAGTCAAACAGCAGCCTAGAATTTTACTATGTCACAACTAGCGGAAGCGGCACACGTAAGGTTATAGCTATTCCTATAGAAAGTATCGGTATGGGTGTTTCGGTTTGGTACATATATGTACCAAATGAATGTGGCAAATGCAGGAACCAGTGTGTTTGTGCGCTTCCCCTGAGCAACATTCAGAAAGGGGCGGGAATAGCTGCACCAGTACGCATGCGCACATAGACCAGTACTTGAAGAATTTCCACTATCACTAGTACAGTTCAGGTATTGCTGCACCATTATGTTTTATATTTTGTATGAGAGAATATTTGTGTTGCACAGTTCTAATATGAAGCTAAAAGCTGTTAATGTGAATACAGAACAGATCAGATAGTTTCCGCTGCACTGAAAATGTACCAGACCATGACTTCAAAATCGAGGTACGTACCGAACTGCGATTTTTGTAGACCGTTACACTCTTAGTGACAACCACTTGATAGAATGTCAGATATGCAGTGTTACATACTCTTATAAACTACAACTCAGATTATAAAATACACTTTTTAACTTGCATTCTCATTTATAGTTCACTCAACTTTCCAGTGCTTAGCAAGAATTTAAAAAATCTGCAGTTTATGAAATAAAAGAAGTGTAAATTGCTCATAGCGCATGTTCATGCGTGATAGATCTGCTATGGAATGGTATTCCACCCAGGGCACATAATACCTAGTGGCCTTCCTGAAATAGTCAGAATTAGCCTACTTTTAAAGGACATTTTGCAGCATAATCAGGTAGATGTTCTGCTCGTCTTGTGACATTAACCTCACACTGTGCCGATATAAGATGCCGGATTCAGCAGGCACCATTTCTCCACATGCTATCTGACCATATTCAGGTAATGCTGGCCAGCTGAGTCAGTAACGTACACCGTTTGCATTACACCGTTAAATTAATGGAAATCCTTGAGGGACAATGTAACACGGGTATGAGGGATAAATATTCTGAACTGATTTAGAGGCTCCACAACAGACAATTCCCAGTCTGACAAGCTGATTTCGATATATACAATATACAGCAATCGCACAGAACCCACAAAATCTGAGCATTTATAAACCATTTGGTTATTTTCGTTGAAAGCATCTGCTTAATTTAAATGTTTTAAACTTTACATACTACATATTACATGGGGATGAGAGGAGCTCTGACCAGTGATTTGAAAATGACTTTGAAGGGATTAATTTTAAAAGAAAAACATTTATTTTTTAATGCAATGTTAGATTTTAAAGAAATAAACGTGCTTCTTACAAAAGTTCAACTTTAAAACAAGGGCCAGCGGTATTTATCATTAAAGGTTTATGCAAATCTGTCTAAATGAACAAAAACAAACTAACAGAAATATGCTGTCAATTTCTTGAGCATTTTAAAAACTTACGGTGGATATCAGCTGTATAATGAGTCTAAAGAAAGATTCAGATAACGGGATAAAAAAATATAGAAATCTTCACTTTTACTTAAATTTGAACATTGCATTCCTACATTTAAACAAGCCCTTTACTGCCAATATGTGACATTTCAATAATATCCACTCACTACATTCCAGAATTCTCTATTGAGGTCTTGCTAATGCAGCTGTAACCAAGGGATAAGAAGCAGATGGGAGAAATCAGCGCCTCCTTCTGTCTGGGCTGCGACTCCGCCTCCGTCCACCTCTGCACAAAGCAGAAACACTGACTATAGACCAATCCTTAGAAACAAATCGATCAAAGTTCCAATAAATAATTTATACAGTCCTAATACAGTAATTACACAATTTATAGATACATATAATAAAAAGGTATGAAAATATGTCACTTATTCAGGAAAATAAAGCTTAGGAAGTGTATTATTAAGGAACATACTACAATGCAGTTTGCCCTTTAACAATACTTCACCCATAAACGCGTCAGGAAATGTAAAATTACCCAAGATTCAAAACTTTCAAGCAAAAGCTTGTGCAATAATGAATCTGGAAATGAATGACCAACATCCTGGCAGTCTGATTTTGACGAATTTGAAAAAGTGATCAATGAAAGGCGTAAAACCAAAAATGATGACCAGCCTATGCGATGGGCCCAAAGCCCCACCCCCATGTACCTCCTCCTGTTCTTGGGTGGTCCTCTCACGAAGCACCAGTCCACACTGATTGGCTGGCCCATCAAGTCCTGTCCATTCAGCCCCTCCATAGCTGCTTGGGCCTCTTTGTATGTTTCATATTCAACCAGCGCATATCCCTGCATGAGAAGACCGAGTCACTACAGGAACGGCACGGAATTCAAGTTGGCTCAGCAAAACTGTCCAACGGCCTCAATGCATATGACCAGAGCGTATACTAAATCAATGCGTCATCATAGAAAGCTCATTTTTAGACGTGGAATAAAGATAAAACATTATGCGACCATGAACTTTACTTTCAAAGTAACCAAGCAAGTAGTATCACACTGTTGAAGTGTCATGCCTCACTTTCAGGTAACCAGTTCGACGATCCAAATTCAGATGCAGGTTCTTGATCTCCCCAAACTCAGCAAACTTATCATGGATGTCTTCCTCTGTGGCTTCCTCCTGCACACCAGTGACGAAGAGGATCCAGCCCTCCACAGCTAGACAGCAACGGGGATGAATCACATATTAAAACAATAGATAAAAAAGGAATATCTAATTTAGCCTAACCTTGGACTGCAGGAGGAAATGTAGGAAACCCAACAGACACACTCCACGCCGTGCACACTCCACGCCGTGCACACTCCACGCCGTGCACACTCCACGCCGTGCACACTCCACGCCGTGCACACTCCACGCC
>JAODUD010000134.1:16115323-16130009 GCA_026784285.1 Stomatorhinus walkeri
ACACACATATATATATATATACACACACACACACATATATATATATATACACACACACACACATATATATATATATACACACACACACACATATATATATATATATATATATATATACACACACACACACACACAAACTTGCATCTGCCAAATGAGGGAAGGAGAGGGGGAAAAAAAATCATACCTAATCCAAAACCGCGTCCCTTCCTCTTCTTTGCTTTTTCCTTTAACTTGTGAATGCTCTCTAAAAAGAAAAATACATGGAAAATAGAAAAGGAGAAATGGAAACATTTTAAACAAAATGATAAATACGGGTGCATGTAACAGACATAACTGAGAAAAAAATCCAGGATTCTTAAATGACCGTATAGGAATCAGATTCATGTAATTTATCTGTTCAATAATCAATCGGAAAGCAAGACAGCTGCTTCTGGAAACATAAAACACCGATCCGCTTAAATCAGTCTGGAGTAAACGAACACCAGGTTATACAGAAATAAATCTTTTTTATGGTCATCTGCCTTTTCGGTGTTATGCCGAAAAAGGCATCCCTGCCGTAGAATGCATGCCGGTGTTCTGACGAATTGAGCTTTTTGGGGTTTTTTGGGGGAGTTAGGGATAGGGCTATCGATTAGTAAGCACTACGGTAGCCTAACTCGACAAAGTAGCTCAACTCGTACCAGATCAGCGACAAATCGGTCATTTACAGACAGGCATGCATTCTACGGCAGGGAAGCCTTTTTCGGCATAACACCGGAATCATAGTTTTACAATTACTAAAACAAACTCCTTGCAAATAATCCAATCTTTAACAAAACCTGGACATGTTAAATACACAAGGGTTAATAAAACTTCTGCCGAAGAATCAGATTCTTGCAGTTATAACTATGGCAAAACAAGAGCACAAAAGAAGACCTACACACTTCTGTTTAATAAGGAAAAAAAGTCAACAGCACTGGTTTTACCATCGCCATCCTCGTCCATAGGAAAATCCTCGCCTCCTGCTTCATGGAGATCAAGCACGTCCGACATTATGCTTGTGTTGTTTCTTTCTGGGTTAAGGACAAGTGTACGGTCGTTGTACGCAGAAGAAACCGCGTGTTATTAGTAGCCGGATACAGCGTTTACAACTAGCCTACAAAACTGGACTGGATCTATATACTTCAGCTGCTTTTCTTATCATCCAGGGATACGTTAACTCATAAACTGAAACAAATGCTACGATTTAAAATCTGTACAAAACTTCATACAAATCCAGCGTCTTCCCAGCGTGCCATATGAACTCGGAATTCACTTAGTAACCCGGAAGTGATCGTGGCGGAAATCAGGAAAACTAGAACGGAAGCGCCGCATGGGAAGTTCAACATGGCTGCCATGACACCCAAAGAATTAAAAGCAGTTTATAGCTGTTGACAAGACGGTCGTCTAGTGTTGTCGTAGTGAATATATTACGTTAAATAGATTAAAATAGTTTAGGATAGTATACCTGTAAAAGCATGGACATACAGTATATGTTCAAGAAAGCTTTATATGGGTGAATACAAAAAGATGGGAAGAATTGAAAGAAATTACAGAAATTTTTGGAACAAAAGATGCAAAACACAGGAAACACAAGCTGAAAAGCATATTCATTACCATAATTTCAGCTGTCCTGCTTGAAACTATCGGCTGTTGCTTTAAAATTGGTAATATGTTATAGAACCACTGCTGTTTCTGGCTAGCCTCAGTGCTGCCATAATCCTCCCCAGCAAGGGAATGAACTGCCTCCGTAAGCCATCAGTCCTCCTACAGGAACTCTAGCTCAGGCTCTTGTTGATGTCATGCTGGTCCCCCAGATGCCACTGGAGTGCAGTGCAGCAACAGTTCTTCTGCCAAGCTAGCACTGCCTCCTCCATGTCAGATGTAATGCATAATGTATATGATAATTTATATGCATACATGTATTTGTGTCTGGTGTCTTGTAAAGCATGTGGTTTTAGCAGCTTAGTGTGAGCTGTCATTTATCACAATATAAAATTTCAACATTTTTAATATACGTGGTTCCTTGTGCCTTGTCACCCAGATAATATCTAAGAGTAACTGACAATCACAGATTAACAGAATTAATCTGATAAAATAAAAAGATATGATATATAATTTCAGGTGGAAATTACTCTCCAGTTGGATGGTAACCTTTATAAATTCTCTGGAATTGGTACAGAAAAATTAGATAAAATGGTTGACATTCATTCATTTCCATTTTCTAAAATCAGTACTTAAACTGTCACAACAAAATCTAAGTAAAAGTAATTTATTTGAAACATACAGCCATTCTTGCATTTTCCCAAAAACCTAGTACATACATAGTCTGTTCCATAATGCAACAGGTTAAATATACATAGTTTCACCATTTTCTCTGCTATCTGCAATGATTCTGCAAGGAATAACACAAGCCTGGAGCAAAAAAACACAATGATTACAGCAGAACTCCCATGTATACACATGCAAATAAGTTCTTCACTCATCTTCTAACTGTCCATCCTGCTTTGGGTCACCTGTACCAGGCAGCATAAGGCTGGGTGCACCTTGGTCAGAATGCCATTCAATTCCAGGGCAAATACATGCACACACTCCACACACAACTGCTAATTTAGAGACACCAGTCAGCCTATGTGCCTGTCTTTGGACTGTAATAGGAAACTGAAGGATGAGGAGGTAACCTTTAAGGCACAGCAAGGATGTGCAAACCACACGTACAGAGCAGAGGCAAAGTTCAAACCCCACCCTGGAGGCGTGAGCAGGGCCGCACGAAGACCAAACGGGAGCCCCTTCTTCTCCAGACCAAAGCTACCTCATTCACACACACTGCTCCCTCTAGTGTCTGCCCCCCTGAAAGTCTTCTCCTTTCTGCCCTCTTATACCAGGTCTGGGTATGAGACAGCAGTACCCAAGTACTATTTAAGTTGGAAGCATTTCTGAAGTATGAGTCACAGGGAGATGTTTCAGACATTTGTTGCTGGTGCCCTGTAGCGGTGATGCTAATGACCTGAATGCAAATGCGGCCCTAATGATGCTGCAGGAGGCGCTAATGAGTGCAGCTGGAGTGTAAGACTTCTGCAGGCCAAGGGTGGAGAAGAAAGAGAGCATCTCGTCCTTAGAAGCAGTTTCGGGTTTATTCATTTCTAGTTTTGCTTTTTGGCCTGCTTCTGCAGAAGGGGTGTTATGTTACATTAATTTGCATTATGGTGGTGTGATCTTCAAAATTTATAAATCATATTATAACTGTAGAATTAATATTTTGTACTTTAAAAAACAGATGCAAATCATGGGGACCTGATTAATGGGGAAAATAAGCAATTTGGAAGGATGGGGTTGAAGCACTTCATGTGAATACTTCATAGTGTCCTTCTTTAACACTGAGTGCAGCTTGAGAATACAACTGGGTTTTTATTCAGATAATGTAACATCCATCCCTTCACCTGCCAGCTGCTTATTCTGACTATGGTTTGAGGCCTGGAGCCTGTTTCAGGCTGCATAGGGCACAAGGCTGGGAGTCGCCCCGGTCATTTGCGGTTTAGACACACACACACCCACACACACTGCAGGCATTTTAGAGGCACCAATTAGTCTGACTACATGTCTTTATACTGTACGACATAAAACTGTCCATCAATTAAAATGTACTAAAGTTAGACATGGGTGACATGTGGTCCAGTGAGTAGTGCTGCTGACACCTATACAGTTGCTGTTTTGAATCTCACGTGTGCTCCGTGTGCATGTTCTCCTTGTCTTGTGTGGGTTTCCTTCTGCAGGCCATAGACATACAGCTATTATCTGGCACCTCTAAATTGCCCAAAATGTGCATTTCGGTGGACTGGCATCCCATTCCGCCTTGAGCTCTCTGCCGCCTGGGTTCCATCCATGACCCTGATGAGGGTATAAGTCATTATAAGATGAATTATGTAAAATACTGCATGGATATTTATGAAGCTGTTTTCTATCTCTTTGTTCCAAACCTGAAAGTGGCCATTACAGGTCACATTTTGCTAGTGACCAAGTGGAACTCAGAATGATTAAAAGCTCCTGAAACTCATTCAATTCTGTGTTACTCATTAACCGATCAATTGACCGGCACAATGTCACTGTCGTATGTCATGTCGTCAAAAAAAAACCTCTTGTGTTGATTCTGGTGGCTACAGGCACAAAGCAGGGAACGACCCAGGATGCAGTGCCGAACCATCGCAGTGCAAAAAAGTGCCCAAACGAAATTCCAAAACCTGCCGGTGTCTAAACCTAATATCCAGCTGTGAGTGAGCTATAAAAACTCTAACATTATACCAGTTAAACAAAGAGGGAATAACACTGTTAAAACATATGAAGTATGCTACGAATAAACAGAGTGGGTGTTAAGGGAAGGATGCAGAAACAAAGAATTATCACTATATTCTGGTTTAGAAGCAGAAATAAATCTGTCCTGTTGCACAAAGGATCAAATACCAGATTCAGGACTTTCCTGATTAGTTCTTTTTTGGAGTCTTTTTACAAAATTCATGCTGAATGGTTGTAGTATATTTATATTACCAGCAGAATAGGTAATGTGCAGAAAGCATTCATATCACATGCGTTTTAAGGTGGTTTATCTCGGAGTGGATTTCAGATCCATCCAGCGTTTTTTTTATTTTTATGGGTTTGTAGGTCAGATGAAAAAATACTGACACACGGTGTAAAGCAATTACTGATAAACCCAAAGACAGATTTCTGTGTACAAAACAGCAGTTACAAATCATTGTCAGAACCTGCCTTTCATTCATGTTAGCGTATTGATCAAATCATTGTTATCAGTTCCTTATGTACTCATTGAATGGAAGATATTAAATGATTTTTAAAACATTTTGATAAATGACCCCTGTAAGGTAGCATATCACTGATTGGCCAACATTTCTGGAGTCAGCATTCTTGTAAAATCTTTTGGACTTTGAAGAAGATCATGGCAGGTTATGCAGCAAGGGTCAGAAAGTAGAAAGTATGCTCACCCTAGCATAATCTGATTTGGTAGAGTAACACCCAATAGTAAACATGCTCAGCCTCTGAGGCTAATGATCTTCACCTTAGGTGGGGTCTCAGTTCTCCGTGGAGCCGTATAAAACCCATGGGATGGAAAGAGAAATTCCATCGGGTTTGAAGAAGGTACGTGTACAGCTACTTTGTTAATTAATTTTAAATGCCGAGGATAAATCGTGTTTTCTTATATGTGGTCTAAAAACTTTACATATTTACATGCTTTGATTAGTAAGACATTGTTTTCAAGGTTCTGGTTTGTATTGAACTTTTTCTGAACCTTCAGCTTCAAATACTCCTAAGTCTAAGCTAAAATCGCATTAAAATTCTATTCATATTTGCCAGCTGTGCATACAGGTGTCTATCCAGCCAGAAATGATGAAGGTCCCTATCACTGCCGTTGTGCTACTGGCACTGATCCATGGTAAGAAGTAATTGTCCTACCAATAAGATGCATTTGTGTTTTCGCACCATGTTTTGCTTATTAACATATCATAGCTTGTTAATTAAATATATTGTTGCTTTTTGACATTTCTGGCATTTCATGCGACAATAGTTAATATTGCATTACAGTGGAGACGTGTGAGGACAACAAAGTCTGCTGTCCAGTAGTAGTTACACTGAGTGGCTTCCGGTGTCTTTCAGGCAGTGAGTCCTTCACGGTGGCAAAGAGAGATGTCTCCACTGATGTTGATAAGCTGACTAAGCATGTCCAGGATCTTTCCACCATAGTAACTAGTGTTACACATGAACTGGTGGAGAAAGTGAAGAACCATGAGCTAACTGGCAAGGCCCAGTAAGTGCCTCCCTTCTGCCACGTACAGCTCACTCACCCTGTGCATCATAGCACTTATTCTTCTGGCTGAGAGTTTGTTCCACAGAAGCAATGGGGAGGTTGGTAACTGAGTCTGCTTACCTCCAGGACCTACCTTGAGCAAGGAAAAGTCCTCCTGGAGCCTCTAGCAGAAAAGCTTCAGGAGAACCTGAAACCCCTGACCTCCAGCATCGAGAAGACACTTAAGCCTTTGACCGACTCTGTGCAGGCACAAGTCAAACCCCTGATTGAGTCTGTCATGGAGGAAATGTGGAAGAAGGTGATTAATCGTGTCAAAGCGCTTCTGCCTGCCCAGTAAAACAGTTTTCACCGTCGCCACGCTAAAGCGAAGCGAGAAGAATCACCCCAGTTTTAAAATGTACCTTTTAATCCTTCAAACTGTGTTGTGCCTTTATCTGCTGTAATATTTTTTCACCAATAAAGAACTATAAAAGAAATCGCATCATCCTTACTTTGCCACAGGCTACTTGGAGATATAGGTTTCTGATTATATGTGTTGAGAAAGGCGTAGCACAATCATCCTTGGGTAACTGTAAGAGCTCACAGCTGTAGGAAGTGTTAAGACTACTGTATTTACAAAATATACTTAAAAAGCACTATGTTTCGTAATCCCTAAAGTCCACTCTTAGAATGCTAATATAAGTAAAACAAAAATCTTAAAATATGTAAAATATGACACTCGGACTAAGTACTAAGGGCGAGCCCTTCTACATTTTTACACGGACAATAGGGAGGAAGCAACAAAGCAGTACTTCGGGTTCGATCGTTAAATGTCGGCTAACGAAGTGCTTTGGGAGAAACACTCGCAAGACTCATTCGTTCTTCACCAATGTTGTTCGTTGTCTTATCGAAAAACGCACCCCTGATGAATAAATCAAAACGCTATTTGTCAAACCTAAATATTTAAAACAAAATTATGAATTTTAAAAGCCATCGCATTGTAATATACGGTGATAGTACTAACACAATGTCTATTACACGCCTTTAATTAGCTGAATGACGGTAAATATGTAAGTAGTGTTTCACATCTGCTTTCTTCCACTAGATGTCGGCATTGTCCAACTGAAGAGACTGGACCCCTCATTTTAGTTGTGGGGTAATTTGTAATTGGTCCTTAACGAAAGAGTTTCCTTCGGTATCTTATTGACTAGTGACGCTATGAGGTAATGGGGGATAAACAGACTGATCGATTTGGTTCCATTCCTCACTATTAGTCTAGAGTAGTAACCAAAATAATATTGCAATTCCAAGTTTCTCTGCGTGGTTAATGGGCTTGCACTATGTGAAAAGTAATTCAGAGAGACTTCAAAATAGATGATCTGTCCCTGCAGACAGATGTGGAAATTTCAGGTATAGAAAGTAAAAATCCAGACCAGGATTTTGTTTCGACCAGCCAAATGAGAATGAAGAGTCGCAGAGTACTCAGCTGGTTGGTTGAAACAAAATCGTGCTCTGGATTTGTACTTTGTACAATTTGAACATCCCACCATGGGATCACTGGGGAAGGCCCAGGACATGCTGGGGAGACTTGGGCATCCACCAGTTTGTAGTCTAGCGCAGAGAGGTCTGGTGACCAGGAGAAGCAGTGTGAAGATGGATAGAGGTATGCGTGAATGTTGGCAAAAACATGATGAGCATTTAAAGGTTTTTTTCCCCTAATGATTAGAGAAAAAGGCCAATCCCAGGCAGCGTAGGGCATGAAGCTTTTGAACACCCTGGACAGCATACCAGCTCATCACAGGGTACCTATACACACACTCTATGACACTGGCAATTATCGCTTGGGGTCTCCTATGGCATTACTTAGGACCCAGACCGCAGACCCTAAGGGCTTCACCCCAAATATAAGTGCTTCACCTCACCTTGGGAAAAATGGAACAGTTAAACTCACATTTGACCCACAGGTCTGCCCATTGGCAACCACCCCCAGTGAATCTTACCGCAGGCGATCTGCTAGTGGATTACTGACGTTATGTTGTTTAAGATTTCGTCTCGCTTCTCTTTCTTTGCTGGGGAGGAAGATCTCCTTGCCAGTAACTAGTGGTCTCATACCCCCCCCAGAGAAGTCAATCCTTGCTCTGTGGGCAATTCAGATACTCCAGAGATGCCTAACTAAACGTCTTCGGACTGTGGGAGGAAACATGGGAATGTCTATATAGAAACAGTTGTGAACATTTTGCATTTTTTAAAGCGTATTTATCATCCATCCATTTTCTGAAACTGTTTGCCCTATTCTGGGTTGCAGCGGGTCCACACCCAATGGGCACAAGGCAGGATGGGGTTGCAGGGAGAGCTCACACAGTTCCCTCACTCACAGGCAATTTGGCCACTCCACTTAACCTCAGCATGTTTTTGAACTGTGGGGGAGAGTACCTGGAGGAAATCCCATGACAACACTGGGAGAACATGCACACTCCACACACATGGAACCCCGGCAGAGACTCGAACCCAAGTCCCACCAGTGGACAGTGATACAGACTGCTATACCACACATGTTGTCAATAAATACAAAAATATGCTAGACATGCTGTCTTAAAATGAATGTGAATATTTGACCTTTGTTATTATTTAAATAAATGTATTACCTAGATAAAAAATGATTTAATCTTACAAGTTTTTCTTTGCGTAAAACATATAACTCTTAATGACCTGTGAGACAGCAGTAAGATGAACAGAAATATCAGGAATCACCATAATAATAAAACCATGTGTTTGTTTTATCCTACACTCTTTTGATATTTACTGGTGCCTTCTAAGGGAGCCGCAGGATTCACAGCTGGCATGAATGCGTACTTGTCACACAGCCATGAGGCAGACTGTGACTTGTTGTCAGTTGCGGTGCTAAAAACAACAAAATCACTAGTCTTCCACATTGCAGTGGACCGACATCAATACGGCCACATGCGTGACGTGATACAGACACACCAGCTCCTCATTTACTAATAATGTTCAGTCTGGTTCCATTACATTGGGTCCTTTCTTAGTTCAGTTTGATGTATAGATCACAGCACCAAGCACCTCGATAATAACTGTGTTTCATTTATGTATCATATAGTGTCATTTAACTGATACATTCTTTCATATCAACCACTAGCCATTTCCATTTTATTTTTTATTTCCTAGATGCTGCACATATTTCTTCTGGAGATCCCACCGTCAGATCAAATGCAGCTGATTGTGAGCACTGGCAATTTGCTCCGCACTGGCTTAGCGCACTGCCAATTTGCTCCGCACTGGCTTAGCGCACTGCCAATTTGCTCCGCACTGGCTTGGCGCACAGCATCCTGTAGACCTATTTATTTATTTGTTAGTGTTAGAAGCTGTGGCCCATAGTCTTACTTGTTTCTAATTATCTAGTTTAATGATGATATTAAGCAACTTTCTTTTCCCTTTTGGGGAAAATGAAAAATGTACTTCAGGAATTTTTTTCTGGGTTTAAGCAAGTTTTTGGCTTTAGATTCAGGTTCAGGTTTACCAGTCTCTCAGGAAGAAACTGGTGATGAAAATCCTTCATCTTCCTCTTCCTTAGTTCTCTTCTTTGTGTCTCACTCCTTTGGTTCCCATGTTTGGGAGGATCACCTAGGCGCTAACAGTATATTCCCTGATACTCTCCTAATACAGCCATTGAATGTGTGTTGGCATTTCTGTGTTTCATTTACTGATTTATGATACAATCTGCACAGTCTAATTTTGTGCCTTTTTAGTGCAATAGTACGGTATCTTATTCTTCTGTCCTGGATGCCATGGAGCAGGTATATTTAAAAACAGACTTCTTCATTACCTCCATCAGTTTAGATAGAAAAACTAGATAATCACTCACTTTTATTGCGGTTAGTGCTTTGCATATAAGTCACAGTACATAAGTGGTAGCTAATCTTCAGATGTTGAGATCCATATAAAACTCAGGACAAAAGGTTAAATGAAGCATAGCTGTCCAAAGTCAGGAGTTACCATCAAATCATGTCCCAATGATTACATCGAGGGTAGTCATGTTTCTTATAGCTCCTTAGACAGGCATGGTGCTGAGTACGGCAAGCTGACAGACTCATTTCCTGCAACTTTTATGCTGAATTCCACTCACAAATTGTTGCTACATTTGAGAATAAATTTTTGTGTGACTTTAAGTTTGAGATTAAATCAGAAAGACATCTCTATAACACGTCTCAAAAATCAATTTATCCTAGGTACTGATATAACCAGAGTTTAATCCCCATGATCATAATTTCAATCACTTCAGATGATATCAGGTGGTAAGTATTATTATTATTATTATTATTATTATTATTATTACATTATAATGTCTTTGTCTCTCTGGTGACTTACCAGACTTGAAATTTTGTTACCTCACATTGCTCATTAAAGTGTTTTTCTCAAACATATGACATATTTTAATACACTTTCTTAAGATTTTGTCCGAGATCAATTGTTTCCAACTCAAATAAACATTATTAGCAAATATTGAATCTACAGGTGACTTTCTCACATCATGCCCACGCTGTGTTTTATTTGAGGAAATTATAGAAAATGGGGCACCGTGTATGTGCATTAGTAGGTGAAACTAAGATGTAATAAACATTCTACTGTGCATATATATATATATATATATATATATAGACTGAAAATGTGTATATATATATGTATATATGTTAGCTGCAATTGAATGTATGAATTCCTGAAAATGTATCGTTCGCATTGTTTTTGTGCCAGAGACCCCCAGGATCCCACTAAGCTGCCCGTTCAGTGCAGTAGCAGACAAGGAAGAGGCAAGTTATCTGGAAATGTGCCTGACCCATTTTAACGGGATGATTAGCGTCTTTCTCACTACATTTTCAGTAATTCATGAAATTGCACACCCACCATGCAGTGTGCTCAAAATTACACACAAACGCTTTAGAATTTGTACTTAAAGTTGACTACAATGCATCATTTGCTAGGAATTACCAGCTTAACGAAGCTGGGGCATTCTCCGTGCAAGCCAGCGAGCAACGGCATCATTGTGAAAAGAACTGATCTGCAGCGCAAAGAGGCTTTGGAAGAAAGGATTAGACAGTTTTCAATATTGAGTATTGAATATTTGTAGTATAACGGTGGAAGGGGAGTGGTACTTACCGCGTACGACGGTGCCAGTTGGGGTTCTCCTGCGAAATTTCAAAAAAATGGGAGGAACAATCTAGCAAACCACAGGCTCTCGAACACTCTTGAAAAAGAACAAGCTGCATAGAAAAAAGTAATGTAGCCCCCCGCCCCCCCCAACCACCCACAGAGGAGAACAGGGGACAGTGGGGAAGAACAAAGTTGGGGTGGCGTTAGACCTGCTGCTTGGCGTTCCTGCTGCGGGAGTCCTGGACGGGCGAGATCTGTAGCTGCTCTGGCCTTGGTGGTACCAGGGGGCTGAATGTCTGTCTGGGCAGGGGTGTTGACAGGTTGATGTGCTTGACGGGCATAGCCTGTGGTGTTTACTCAGGGGGGCTCCCTTTAACACACACACACACACACACACACACGTAGAAAGAGTGAGAGATGCACATCCATAATTGTGCACAGGTGCTATCCAAGGAAATTTTGAGAGGGGTTAAAAAGAAAAATATCTCAGTCTTCTTTTTTTTAATCCCTTCAACATAAAAGTCCCACCTTTTAGCTGAAGCAGCCCCCTCCCTCTCAGCTGCTAGCATCCCCTGGACTCTGAGAAAGACACCAATGCATGCGTCGACACGTAGAGAATTCTGTCTTGGTGACATCCTCCATATTTCACGTGTTACTGCTATAGTATGATGCTGCGAGGAAATGCTGTGTAGATGCAGATTTTCAACATGTCAGTGACTACTCTGAAGTTCACATTAAACATAAGGTATGAGCATAAAAATCGTAAAGAGCCCTTTTCATTAAAAAATAGCTATTTTCTGCTACATGATATTGTGAAACCATACCTTAATTGCCATTTCCCTCCATTTTGTAAAAAAAAAAAAATATCGGACAAATATTTGAAAAGATAAAGGGATGCCAAATGAGAAACAATGCAGGTGCTTCACCCTGGCAACAGCGGAGCGCTGGCCTTGGTGATGGTTGCTAGGCAATGGAAGAAATATAGTGGCCTCCTTAGAAACTGAAGGCCTATAAGGGGTCGAAAGGAACAAAACAAGAACCAGGCACTTAAGAAAAATCTAAAGTGCACGTGGTTATTTTGTCATTTAGGTGCTTACAGTTATAATGCAGTTCTGTCTCAGGCAAAGTAGAAACCACTGAAATGGTTTACACAGCGAACAGAAGGACTATATGTAACAATATGTAAGCTTACAGCTTATGATATTTGATATATTTGATATACGGTTTTATTTTCACACTCATGCACACAAATCCCTCTCTTCTCACGGTTGCTTTTCTTTTCCTTGTCAACAGAAAGGCCCCCACCGACACAAGGGTTAACAGCTAACAATTAGGGCCGTGAGCCCCGGCGCCATTTCTTTCACAATTAGTTTCACGTCTTCAAATTAGGTCCAGTTTATTAAATGTAATTGCGACGATGTTCATTAGATGAACCACAATGGCTGGAGTAACAGCCCTGGGGAGCTTCTGCAACAGCAAACGCTGAACTAACATCGCGCTGAATTTCGTTACATTTCAAATTCCATCGATCTTCCGACTACTTATCCTTCAGCTATGGGCTGCCTGGCGGGGGATGGGGGGGGGCACCGCAGGGCACAAGCCTGGGGTACACCCTGGAGGGGATGCCAGGGCGTACGGCACACACCCACACGCTATAGATTGGGGGCTTAAATCCTGCCTCTGCTGTGCATGGCGCATATAGGTCCTTCCTTCTTCACATGCTCTGGCTCCCTCCTGTACTCCAACGGTGCAGTTAGATGAAGCAGCACTGAGTTGCTCATATTATTGAAACGTGCGTCCGCTGTCATTGACTGACATTCTGTCCACAGCGGTGTTTCTCAGCCTGGGCCTCAGGAACCCCCAGTCAGTCCCTCCCAGCTCCCGGCTCGCCGAAAATATGGACTGTCTGGGGGGGGGGGGGGTTCCTGAGGACTGGAGAACACATGGATAGGTTCCAGGATCCCACACAGCAGCAAAAATGATAAGAGTTTGGAAGATGGATGGAATTCACTAACTGCATTTCTTTGTTCTGTGGATAGCAATCAGGGAATGTTCTGAGCTGGTTCCCTTAAGTGAACCGGCACCTATACTGCACCTGAGCTGTCGGCTGTTTTTTGTTCTGTGTATCTTGCCTTCAAAGAACTGAACTTCCTCTTGTGGACCAAAGGCATTTAAGTAAATCTTGTTAAATAAATCTTACAGGGCTGCACGGGCATGCAAAAGGGCTGCGTGGTCCTCTCCCATGATGCTGCAGACGTGTGGCTGCCTGCCAGACATGTGACTGTCTTAACCAATCAAACGACAGGCCTGTTGTGTGTCCCGGATTTGTTCTGTTTTGATTTTTATTTTGTCCATTAAAATGTAGAAAATACAAAAAGATTATAAGTGAAGCAAAACATATAGCGACAATGACGAGTGTTTGGATGTGAACGTCACTGAGGGGGACGACAGTTAGGACACAACAACAAACATTAACATCAATAATAAATAACTATTACGTAATTTTATTGTATATGTCAGTAAACTGCGTAAGGTAATACTCCTCACCCTCAGCTCTGTATGACTTGCCATTTCTCTATCTCCTTCAGGGTTCTACTGTTACCTCAACTGGGCACAGGTGACTGCCCAGTGACCATTCCCAGTATGCTCAGTGGGTTGGGACACTACTCCTGTGATCGGAAAATCTCATGGTTGACAGCGTAGGAAGCGAGGCCCTTAACCTCCTGTTCCTCCCTGGGCCGTCTGACCCTGCTGTCTCCAAAATGTATGTCGATAAAAGCATCTGTTAAATAAATAAAAATGCAAGCTGCCTTGGTGATGGAGAGCTGTCTGGGGGAGAGGCTCCGTACTCCGTACTCCATCCCCGTAGTCAGAGAGCTTCTGATGCTCGAAACAGCGTCTGTTAAATAGAATGCCATCGTTCTGCCTGTGGCTCAGATACGCCAGTCAAGCAGCCTGCACAGTCACAGCATTCAGAGCCCAGCTGATGGATTTAGGGATGAATCTGAAACCATAACGGGGACCCCTGCGGGGGGAGCATCCTAGCAAGAATATAACATACTTCTCCCCCCTCTTTTTCTCCCTGCTTGGGAATTATTGCTTCCTTTCCTCCATTGTCATCTGGTTTTCTTTCTTTCATTCATTCTTTCTTTCTTTCATTTCTTTGTCTTTCCTTTTCCCTTTTTTTGTATCACTCTCTCTTAATGATGCCATAATGCATGACATCACATCTGTGTAAAGCGCCATGGGGCCACGCCGTTGTGAAAAGGCGCTATATAAAAACAAGCTGAATTGAATTAAACTTCTCCCGTTAATGGTACCTCCAACAGCCCAGATACTCAGCAGCAGAATTATAAACCCGTAAGAGCATCAACCTGCTGTTCTTCAGCAAGGAGTCCATACTGTTCCACATTTGCAGGTCTTAATGCAATTATAATCTCAGAAATAGGAGCTGGGATATTAGAGCTAATTTGTTGAATTTGGAGAAATGTTTGTCATTTGCTGCTTTCACCTGGATGTTAAATTGCTGAACAGAACATAGACTGAAAGGAGCAGGAATATTCTTGTTGGAAGGCCTTAAAAAAACCCCAAAAAAGAATTTAAAATGTACTGTTTGTGTGTTGTACTTTTATAAAACAATAAGAATCTAAAATGCTGGCTGGAGTTAATAACAAACCACATCCCCAGGGGGCGATGGGGGGGGGGGGGGGG
>JAODUD010000134.1:16133766-16149102 GCA_026784285.1 Stomatorhinus walkeri
GCATGGGACCCCAGATAATAGCAGGCCATGGACGCCCCTGAGATCTGAGAGAGGTCCAAGCTGCAAAGACCTTATGCAATGTGCTCCATGAGAAGATCCCCCAGTTGGTGGAGTTCTTTGGGGTAGTGAGGTTCTGAGTGGAGCTGCGGGTTTGGGGCAAAGGACTCTAAGCTGAAGGACAATGTTCACTAAATCTCAGCAGAATGATGTTGCTGCCTGGTACATCACATCAGTCCATTATCATTCAGCAATCACATCAACAGTCATATCAAGATCGTATCAATTGTCACATACCATTATCTTTGACAACTGAGTCAAAGGCACCAGCCCTCTACCTGGTGCATTTATGTCTCAGGACAAATTAGTTCTTTTCATGGAGTTTTGAATGGTCATGGCATTAAATACTGCCCCCCCCCCACCTCCCACACAGACACACACCGGGCCGCCTCTGTGTTAAGGGCGAACCAGCAGGCTACACAAAGTGTCCCATTAATCTGCAACAATTACTGTCAGCTGTGCAGATCCCATCCCTCATACACAAATGGGTCTGGTCCATCCGTCTGGCAGCTTTACAACCCCTGCTCGTTTGATCAGGAGCCCCCATCAATCGATGGCCAGGAGGGTCTCCAGAAAAGGCTCTTTAGCCGCCTTGCAGGCATATTACCAGAGGTCTGTTCCTGCCTGCTAGCTATGCAGACCATACACAGTATTAATACTGTCATGGCCACATTGATTTTTTAGATGTTCTTACTGCGCTGTCCTGTCTAATGGATTAATGTCTTTGTAGTTATGAATCAATGATGAACTAAAGTAAGCAACAGAAAGATGAAGAACTTATATTCTTACTGAGAGACATGACACAAGCTGCTTCCAGGGCGTGTAATTAACTCGACTTGTTAATAGACAACAGTAATTAACATTCAGGAGAAGACATAGGTGTAGCATAATATCTGTTTATTTATATAGCCTAATCAGGATTGACTGATACACTATACACTCTGTAGAAACATGGGCAATGTTTTTGTCAGACTAGTGAAGTTCTCAGCAGACGCGGCTTTTTCGGTGAGGTACGAGAGCATCGGAGATCGGCACCACAGCCAGAGTTCATCTGCTGACTTCTCCCTGTGGGCTTTGCACTTTGCATTGCTCCATTCCCCAAAAATAACCTGGCCTGGTTTCCATGGACACCGAGAGTCCCCTCTGGCCCTGAAATGCCGCATTACACATTCTAATCAGAGAGGCTGGCTCACCTGCGAGGCCTTCTGTTAACCTGTGGCGAGACGCAGCATCCAAAGGAAGTCCAAAGAGACACGTATCAGAGAAAGAGCTAAAATGCCGCTGCCGTCTGAAACCCGCCGGCCGAAGCACAGTACATTACAAAGCGTGTTGATTGATTGTACGGAAATACAGTTTTTGAACAAAAAATTGCAAAGCACATGAATCTATACACAAAACAGCCAAACAAACAGCTACTGAAGGCAACAAGGGTGTCTATATGTCGCCTTCATTTGTCTTTGTCTAGCTGAAATATCTCAAGGTGAGAGGGGACTTGCAGGGTTCGCTTTGCATGTGTCTTTGTCTGTCTTCATCCGTATATTAATTCGCGGCATATTAAGGATTTGTAATTGTTTTCTGAATTTGCGGCTTGTTCACACATGCGGGACACCGTACAAGGGTGGTCTGAAAAGTATTCTAATCTTGAATGTTAATGAAATTAAATTAATGAGCAGCGCACTCTGTAGAAAAATATATTAAAATGAGATGATGAGATGGGATTTTCACTTCTCTTCTGCATTGTGCCCTGAATTGAGGAGCAAATTTCCAAAACTCACTCAGTTCATGTTTTATTTATTTATTTACATTTTTTTTTTTGGGGGGGCGGGGGCCGTGAGATCACCAATGACCTAAAGTCAGATGTCATACCAAAACTCATTCAGTCCACATGTAATCCAATGAAGAACTTGTGGTAAATTTCCAAAAATGTCTCATGATATGGGCTTTGGAAATTTGCTCTTTAATCATTATGCATTAGCATGGAAGCTAAGCTGAATATTGCGGTGTGAAATACGTACTTTGTGTTTTAGACCGATTGTGATTTAGCTGCCTGATTTTGAGCTCACTGCATTCTTAGCTACCCAAGTGTTTAATGTAACTGTCTCATTCCCTATGAAGCTTGCAGTCAGAGGCTCTGACTTGTGACAGCACATCTCAGGAAATTCACCATACAGAGCTTCGCTTGTTGTGATTTAACACACGTTTATGAGAAAGCCTGACCAAAAACTGTCCCCATTTTCCAGTGGAACAAAATTTCATATTCATTTTATACTTTTCTGAGACAGACAGTAAAAGGACGTCATCCATCACCGGGAGAAGAGACCTGGAGAGGATGGATGGATGGATGGATAAGAATTGGCATCAGAAAAAGATAAAATACCAGAGATGCAGGAATATCACAGTAGACCCTGTGTGAGGGATAAAAATAATGTACTATTGTAAATATAATACAGGGAATAAGGCAGAGATGGAACAAGTCAATACAAATAAACTTAGTCACCTGACTTCTACAGAGAAGCACCGTAGCGACTTCTATCAAGAATTGAAAAGTGAAGTTTTACAATCTAAGCGATGAGCTGAAGCCATGCTGTTGATGAACAGTTGGGGGGGGGGGGTCTCGGTCTGGCCGTTTGCGACACAGCGCTCCTCGGGTTTCGGCTAATCTGCATGAAGACGGCCCGTTCCCCTCCCAAGCCGACCAGAGGACGGTCCTAATGAGAGAGATGGCATTGGGTTACATTAGCGAATCCCGAGAAGCTGGGTCCAATCGATTCTAGGTTTGCCCCAGTGAGTTTCACTAACACGGCTCGCTGTCTAGTCCCCGTTCTGCTGTTTGGGTGTCGATGGGCATTTCTGGTACTTTCTTTTTGTTTTTCTTGGCATGACTGAATCTGCATATGGAAAAATACAACTGCCACAAATTTCACCCAAATTCAGACTGTAGTGTCTGTCTATATGAGTAAAAGAGTGAAACGTATAGATGCTGGAGATTGTTACTATCCCCAGACGTGAAGTCAGATACCCAGAGTTCCATTTAGCTGAGTATATCGACACAAAACTTCCCCTGAACAAAGATCCCTTTGAAATCTTTATTCATTAGGTCATCATTTGAGATGCTTTTTCCCAATCATATTTTGGGGAAAAAACATCCCATAATGAGTATCCTTCTTGAATAAAAATGCTTTTTATTTAGCCTTCTTTTTTGGCCTGATGAGCTATGAATAGGACAATGATTGCTGCTTGTCTCCATGCTAACAATCAAGGCAAAGGGGATCAATTTTAATACGCAATGGAAGACCTTATTATTGGCTTACTGTGGCAGAAGGGAAGCAATCTCCCGATAGAGCAGAGCCGCTGTTCCAGGATTCCTGCGCGGGAGAAGCACAGTCCTGCAACCTGGAGAGCGTCACCATGCATTAACTGTCCTCTGAGTAAAAGCCTTTCCTTGTTCCAGTTCCAAATGTGCTTTTACTCAGTTTCATTTTACCGTGCCTGCATTCTGATGCTGGATGTTAATTGGAAGGGGACCTAGTGCAGCTTTAACGAATTCGGGAATGTGGCTCTCGCCAACCCCCCCCCGCGCGCGCGCGCTCCTCCGCTCCCAAGAAAAGCCGCAGATGCTACCGTTCTCTTCGCTCTCTGTTATTATTTTTTCAGCCAGTGAAATCTAAATGAATTTTGGCTGAAGGACCATCACTGACCGTTTGATAAAGTGCTCGATCCTGTGTAATTGCTCCTTTTCTGGGGAACTGATGGAAAGCAGGAAGGAGCAGATGAAGACACAGTATTAAATTATCCAACACTCAGCTTATAATTAAAAATAAACACAAACAACAAACACAAAACACGAAAGATAGCTCCACAATGCTGCCATTGTCTCAATGTATTATTTATACATATAATTAGATACATTATGTTAAAAAAAAATACAGACGGTCCAGTTCTGGTTTGCTGCCGATCAATTGTGGCATTTAATACAAAGTGCTTCTGTAAACTATCACACTGTCTAAGCACAAGAAATCATCATAGCAATACTTCATCATAGCAACCTTTCAGGTATTTACTAGTGTATTAATTGTGATTATGTTACTTTATGTATTTTATAATTTGTCAACCATTGACCGTAATACATTAGTACCAGCTCCCAGTACTCTCCTTGTTATTTAATACCAGCTCCCAGTACTCCCCTGGTCATTAAGTACCAGATAAAAGTACTCCCTTTGTTATTCAGCACCAGGTTCTAGTACTCCCCTTGTTATTCAACACCAGGTGCCAGTACTCCCCTTGTTATTTAATACCAGGTACCAGTACTCCCCTTGTTATTTAGTTCCAGGTACCAGTACTCCCCTTGTTATTTAATACCAACTCCCAGTACTCCCCTTGTTATTTAGTACCAGGTACCAGTACTCCTTTTGTTATTCAGCACCAGGTGCCAGTACTCCCCTTGTTATTAAGTACCAGGTACTAGTACTCCCTTTGTTATTCAGTACCAGATACCAGTACTCCCTTTGTTATTCAGCATCGGGTGCCACTACCCCCCTTGTTATTTAATACCAGTTCCCAGTACTCTCCTTGTTATTTAGTACCAGGTACCAGTACTCCCCTTGTTATTTAGTACCAGGTACCAGTACTCCCCTAGTAATTCAGTATCAGGGGCCAGTACTCCCCTTGTTATTAAGTACCAGGTGCCAGTACTCCCCTTGTTATTTAGTACCAGGTATCAGTACTCCCTTTGATATTCAGTACCAGGTGCCAGTACTCCCTTTGTTATTCAGTACTAGGTGCTGGTACTCCCCTGATTTTTCAGTACTAGGTGCCAGAACTTCCCTTATTACTCAGTACCAGGTGCCAGTACTCCCCCTGTTATTTAGTATCAGGTACCAGTACTCGCTTTGTTATTCAGTACCAGGTACCAGTACTTTCCTAGTTATTCAGTATCAGGTACCAGTACTCGCTTTGTTATTCAGTACCAGGTACCAGTATTCCCTTGTTTTTTAGTACTAGGTAGCAGTACTCCTCTTGTTATTTAGTACCAGGTGCCAGTGCTTCCCTTGTTATTTAGGACCAAGTGCTGTTATTCCCCTTATTATTCAATGCCAGCCGATATTGCGTACTAGGCCCACTTCAAGCACTAGACATATTCCTAGAATTTCTAAAGTTACTGATTTTCTTATTAACATCAGCTACTTAATTTGAGAAGTTGAAGAAGTCCTGGTCGGATTGAAAAAGAACCAATTTGGGTAATCAAAGCAAGTGGTCAAAGTACTTTACTTATTTGCATGTGTTCACCGTAATGTGTCTGAGCCACAACCAAAATCTTTTGTTATGAAGTACTCTCCAAAAAACACGGCACACCCATGCTAATCGCTTTCTGTCACTGGTCCATGTCAGGAAGATAGATTAATGATCGGACGGGAAATCCGAAAATGATTAACCAGTTCCTTGTCCTCCTAAACGGCTGCCCATCAATCATTCTAGCATGAACCAGACAAATTGAATCAAGCAATCCTTCATGAGTGGACCGTGAGACATTTTTAACCTCCTCACACGTTGAGTTTTTTTTTTCTTTGTCATTGTGGAGCAGAGTTGCCAATGAATGCGTGATTCAGGACACACTGGCCCGTCCGGGGCTCCTGTTTAAACCTTAGACACTGGTCCCTTCTTCTGCCCTTATGCCACGGCAGTGACTTGCATTAATCACTGTACGGCCCCAGCGACGGACAAGCTGAGAGTAACGTGATTGCTATAGTCACACCCTCTCTCCGGCGACCGCCGTGCAATTGGGGCTCAGTGCATCACACTCCTTGCTGCATCTGGCAGCATGCGGCACACGTCTAACCAAAGGAACAGCACAAGTCGTTGCCCCGCAGGGCTCCTTGGGCCGAGGCCTGGACACTGGGATTCCCCTTAATGCAGCTTTTTCGCCTGCTTGTCTCTGCAGCCCAGCTGACTAAAATGAAATTTAACTCACACTCTAAGCCTAAAAAAACTGCATTCAGGAAATTTAAGACATGCAAAATACCAAACCTTTGAACCATGCCTTCAGCCAGAAATGAATCTTTTGGGGGGGGTCAGACAAATTTTGAGGGGAGTTGAAACATATTAATTTACCTTCTGACTGGTCAGGAGCAAACAGGGTTGTAATCCATAATTTTACTGCATGACTAAGTGCCTGCATTTAACCTATCTGACAAAGTATTCACATTTTGCAGATGCTCGATTGTTTGTTGGAAAACAAGATGCTCTGCGTCTTCTCACATCGACGGAATAGTTACCGACACGTTTTATGGCTTTTGATTCATTATATTTGCTTCTGTTGTGTAAACATTGCTGGACCTTCACAAGCTTCTCTTACACGGAACTATACACAATTTTCGACAAACTAAGGGAATTAGTAAAAAAATATATATTTCCTTCAGTCAAAAAATGTCTTGCTTGCAGAAGCTTATCCTGTCTCATAAAGGCTCTTAGGAAGAATGGATCACTGACATCCGTGACAGAAAGGAGGCACAGCCCAACATTCTGCAGTTTGCTGCCTGTTTTTTATTCGATTACTCGTTGCTTTAATCACATCTTCTCTTTAATTACCCTTTAGTCCCCAGCATATTGTCTTAGTGACCCTTGTTATTTGTGACTTCCTTTACTTAACTGTCCCAGATGGGTAAGAGAAACTGAACCACACTAATGAAAAGGATAATTAATGCCATATCTTATTTTCTGAGATTTGATGTTGGTCATAAAACTGTGTGTTTGGAGTCTTTCTTCAATCTTCTTTAGTGCATCATGAAGCAAAACTTCACGTTTGACTAGTAATTTAGTTAAGGTACAGCGTGAATCTAATTCACATTAAAATGGCTGGTTTTATTTGTTCAGTTATTTTGAACAATCACCCCTGCAAGTCCATTAGCTTGAATCAGTCAATAAGGCGGCAGTAGTTTTCCTGCTAAGGGACTGTACAGTAGGTGCCAGTTAGTTGCACTCACTGCTGTTCTCTATGCAAATAAAATGAAAGGCAATTGATTGCTGAGGTTGAGGTGTTTGAAAGGAAACATGCCTAATCTTAGGGCCGCAGTACTGGGCTACATTAAGCTACAATTACTAAATACCTCTAATTAATGTGGATTGGTTTGCTCCAAGGCGTGGTGAGGAGGAAAAAGGCAGGCGTATCCCCTCTGAAGACCGCAGGGAAGAGCGCCGTCCCTCACAGAGTCCCACGCCCGATGGATCACCAGCGCCGTCCCTCACAGAGTCCCACGCCCGATGGATCACCAGCGCCGTCCCTCACAGAGTCCCACGCCCGATGGGTCACCAGTGCCGTCCCTCACAGAGTCCCACGCCCGATGGATCACCAGCGCCGTCCCTCACAGAGTCCCACGCCCAATGGAGCACCAGCAACGTCCCTCACAGAGTCCCACACCCGGTGGAGCACCAGCAACGTCCCTCATAGAGTCCCACGCCCAATGGAGCACCAGAGCCGTCCCTCATAGAGTCGCACGCCCAATGGAGCACCAGAGCCGTCCCTCACAGGGTCCCACACCCGGTGGAGCACCAGCGCCATCCCTCACAGAGTTCCATGCCCGATGGATCACCAGTGCCGTCCCTCACAGAGTCCCACGCCCGATGGAGCACCAGCATCTGTCGCTGATTCGCCCGCAGGATGGTGGAGAGGAAGTGCTGAGTGGCAAAAACAGCAGCTCAGCTCTTTGCAGTAATTGTGGTCATGGCTTTGTGACCTTACTGTGAGACTTTAGTGACTAGCAGACAGAGGGACTTTGCCCAATCCCTTCTTTCCCACTGTGCCTGAGAATCCAGTTCCAGTACCAACACTGATACTTAAGTATACTACTATACTAAAGGACCTCACCTTCCATGTAGTCTTAATAAGCCAAGAAGACACGGATAACTGAGTGGACAAAACCAAGCTACTGTATGCGACTCACTGCCACAGTTGTGGTCTTTGCTATCATGTGAAATATTCACGCTGAATCCTGGTGTTTAATAGGAAATCGTAATCCATTGTCCTGCATCTGGGCTCGTCTATTTCGGGCTGTAGAGCTCTGCTCTGCCCCCTCCCCAGTGGAAGACACGTTTATCCCATTGTCCCAGTGCCTTTGCGAAAGGTGCCCAAAGGCAGAAAAAGTCGCATGTGAGGAAGAGGCAAGACAGACAAAAAACTCCATTGTACGTGACCTAGAGGGCGGTGAGTAGCAGTGTCACTGCCAATCAGATATCTGGGTGCGCAAGGAGAGACAAATGGCACTGTGTGACATAATTCTCTCATCATAAACGTCAGCCCCTGTGTGAGATCGGCATTTTTTTTTCACTCATTCAGCTATTTTGATAAGTGTGAGGGCTTAAAAATGACAAGAAATGAGGTAAACTTGTTTTGATGTTAACAGACATGACCACATAACGAAATGTGGAACAAAGACACACAATTTGTAATCTGTTTTTTCAGCTGAATTAGTTGGAGAGTGAAAATATTACATTAGACATAACTACACGTACGTCATTTTATAAATAATATTGGCGGAAGATGGTACGATATTGCTATGCTTTGATGTAAAGTGTTTAAAATATGCAATCTCAGGAGAGAAAACATCATTTTTTGGATCGTCCCTTTTGGGCCAGTTTGAAGCTTACCAAGGTTCAAGGTTCAAGGTTCAAGGTTGCTTTATTTGTCACATACACAGATGTACAGATGTCACTACAGGTACAACATGCAGTGACATTCTTACACGTACGTCACCAAGAAGCAATACAGTAAAATCTTAATTTTGTTAAGTAGCAGCACCTCTTCCTTCCTGCCTTTCATAGAGTTATTTGCCCCTCCCTCCATCTGTGAGTGGAGGACGGTGGAAAGGAGGCTTCAGCCCAGTGTCCCCTGGGTCCTGCCTCTCAACCACAGCCATCTAGCAGAGTGCCTGGCTGGAAGCAGAAACCCACGGGCCAGGCGAGGGGGAAGAGGTGTGTGGACAGAGTGCCGAGTGCTGTACCCGCGTCGCGTCCCGTCGAAGCCATGGGCGGCACACGCCGGGGGGCCCTGGCATCCCTGGCGCTGCTCAGCCTGATTGTGCCCGCGCTGTGCGGATGCCCGGATGCCTGCCGATGCTCCTTCGCCAGCCTGAACTGCCTGGACCCCAACCGGCTGACCGGCGTGCCTGTGCTGGCAGCGCAGGACAGCGAGAACATCACCGACATGTGAGTGCCGCCTCTCCGCTCTCCGTCAGCCTCTCCGTCAGCCTCTCCGTCAGCCTCGCCCGCCTCCCAGCAGTGGCAAGACTTGTGAACAAAGTTTTATACCTGTGCTAGTGCCGCAGGTTCCCTGCTGAGCACATGCCAGCTTTTGCTTGCCTGTACTTGTTGAAGACAGACTTCAGTTGTTTTTTGTACAAAGTTTGTTATTATTTGAGACTCCTGTCCTATTGAGATGCTAGCAGTTCTGTGTCCCCACAGTTGCCATGGTCTGTGATTTGTTTTGGACTGAATATATATATACACACACACACACACACGCTGTTACACTGTGGTGATCTCCCATCCACTTACTGAGGTGTTCGGCAGCAACATCAACAAAGTACTAATACTATGTTATTTACTGTCTAGAAAGCTTGAACTTTTGTTACTGTTAGAGTAACATCTCACGCTGGAGTAGATCTGCATGGAATCATAGCCTGATGTGTGCGGTTCTCCAAGCAGTCGCGGGTCTGAGATCAGAAATATGCTTGATTTGATAAGGGATGCACGCGAAATGGTCTAAGAAGACTGAAGTTAATGATACACATGATGTGTCTGTCTGAAGCCACTGCCAGATCGGCACGGGTCTGCATTTTGCAGACTGTCGCTAAATGAAATATGGGTCTTATACAGCATGTAAATATCCCTTTGATTATGAAAGTGTTTGTTGATTTGCATTTAAGCAAAGGGCGGTGTGTAATACAGAAGGGACAAATGTTTCAGGTAAGCGGATTTATATATTTAGATGATTTTATTAAGTGTATACATTAGTTTGGAAATGCGAGGAATCGTCATTTTGAGTATCTATGCTTGGAGGAGAGTATGAGACTGAGAAGGCAGGACTGTGAATTAATATCTTGATTACTTGAAATGGCACGCCAAGACATGGAATTGTTCATGAAATATGGAATCACTGACTTAACATCAATTTGATAATCAATGTTACATTTAAATGCATGTTACTATCCACTTGTAATAGAGACATGCATGGAAACTGGTAAATGTATGTCTTCGGTAAAGACCTTTAAGAGGATGTCATATTCTTTTGTTTCACCCTGTAGTTTTCTAAGAAATTCAACCACACTGACATGAGTGGTATCTTTCATTGGCATCAGTCCTTGAGTGGTGCTTGTTGATGTTTGAACAGGTAAAACACACAAATGTTATGACATATCATATTTCACCATCTAAGCCTGTACTGGGAAAGTGGCTGGAAGCTGGATAGATGGATATATTCTATCGGTGTCTGTGCCTAAGTGTTATAATAGCATATTATCTGCACGACCTGGAATCACTCTCAAGAAGTCAAGTTGATCATTTCATGTAGAGTGAATAGATGGATGCTGAAGACTGCACAGAGCAGCCTGAGGGATTTGTGTTCACTGTCTGTAATAAGCTGTGTTAGCAGCGGAGCAATGAAGTTTCACGGTTACACAGAACACTTGCCCATCCATTGTGATTGAAAACTGACTTGGAAACCAACAGGTAGTAATCATCTTATATACATGGCTGCGCACATATCACTGCACCCAAATCAAATATAAAAAAACACCACATTTAAGAGATATTATTTTATCGGTAAAAGGTGAATGAAACCTTTATTTGCTGTTTGATATATGTCACTTAAATTTGTATTCAGTTATGTTTGTAAATCCAACCCTGGCTTGACCACAAAACTTTCACATGTAACACGTTGGATCCACCAGCAGCCACAACTATAAAAGTTTGAATGAACCCTTTCTTAAAATAATGGGGGCCAAATTTGCTGTGCTGACCTCAGATATTTGACAGTGATGTACTAGAAGCCATTTTATGAAATGTACTCTGTGTTGATGCTGAGCTTTGTGTGGCCGAAGTAGACCAACACCATAGAGTGTTTGGATGAAAGGTTTGAGTGGCTGGGAGTATATGCTACAGAGACCATAAACCGCTTAGTATGGGTATAGAATCTTTAGATTTATAATCCATTAGGTTAGAAATGCAATTTTGCAAATTGCAAGTGAACGGCGGCTTGAGAACAATAGATGAAATATTACCCTTTTGGTTCAATCCAATAAGCGGAGGCGATATGTGATTTGCGTCCCACCTGCTCTGTAATTGTGTTACAACTCAATGAGTCAATCGCAGACACACACATAGCTCTGCTCTCATTATGGTTTGGTGCGTCTGATCCTTCAGAATTATAACAAAAAAATTGAAGAAATGCAAAATATGAAAATATGAAGAAATGAGGTTGGCATTCTTTTTTGGATTTGTTTTCTGTTTTTTTCAGATTTTTTTGGGCGAGGGGAAGAATAAAAATTCTGGTGAATAAATAATCAAACTTTAGCTGCCATGCATGGAAAAATATACTGACAGCATCATCATCACAACATCATCGCCATGCGTCACCCACATCAACATCACCAACAACAAGAACAATAGCTTGTTCTTATACTACCAGCAACATTTACAATCAAAGGTGTTTCCTTTTTGGCAACAGTAAATATACAGCTGAGTGAAGTAAAACAGGCAAAAAGCCAGTTATAAAACCATTAACTGATGATCATTTCAGCTGTTCATACAGTAAAATCAAGGTTAATGTCACAGATGACCTGTATACTGTCCTTCTTCGGCAGTTTTTAGAAATGCACTATATCTGCCCCAGGAAGGTTTGGAATTTGATTTGTACAAATGTAATAACAAATTGTTAGACTATGGCTCTGCTACTGCTGTATTTGATCTGGCTGTTTCTGTGCGAATGAGGCTGGGAGAGTTTTCAGATCAGTGATGTGATTCCTTTGAGCTCGCGGGCGTGAAGAGGACTCCAGAAGAATGCTCCACGTCTCTTGCTGCTATCCCAGCCCACGATTGTCTGAATGGCTTAAGAAAGGAACGATCTATTGTATATATTGAAGATGTTTGGTCATCGTTCAATACAAAGGAAAACAGATACGTTTCTTCATTTTGTGGTATTCGTGGTGGTGGTCGCAGATGTAAAGCTGAACTGAAAGAAAGTCAGCAAGACAAGATATCTTCTATATATATTCTAACATATAGAGCTGATGGGTAGAAACCCAATGATCTCAACAAAACATCCAAGGTTACCAAGTGCATTTTAAACACCATATATAAAAAGAAATGTCCTTGTGCAAATTAAATGGTTAACAAGGAGTAAAAAAGAATTCTTTTAATATGTTTATACTAATATCTTAAATTAGTTTTATGAATTCTACAGTAGATATATTTTACTGATTTTTGGCTTGTGGTATCAATGTTGTAGATATTTTGAATTCTTTTCTAATAAGGGTACCTTGAGAGGTTCAATGGACATACTTAAAGTCTTCAGTATTTTATGTTTTACTGTGCAATACAAAAATGAACCATATGAATTAGTTCCCATCGTCTTGCTTTCTTTTCACACATAAATGGCATGTTGATTTTTATTCCCTTTTGTCAGCAATAAGTCAAATTCCAAATCAGCGTAGATGTTCTTGCGCGATTGTGAACGGTGGTTCATGCTCGTATTCTCGTGCTTCGTGTTTGTGTACTGTGCTGTACGTTTCATTCTAGCTTTTTGGCTACTTTAAAAGTCCCCAGAATTTTTTGTGAATGCAATCAATATTATCAGTCAATGTATCACAGATGTAGGACATCTGAAACTGGCTTGCTTCCACATGACATTTAGAATTCTTAGATGGGCATTGAAGGGACAGGATAAGTGTTTGTTATGCTACTGTTCATGTTAAGGTGTAACATATTAACTTTATTTGGTTTTAATGTCTGAAATTATGCTACCTTGTGTTTCCTTCACCAGCTACATTGAAAACCAGGCTGACCTGAGAAACATCACAGAATTAGATTTTGCCAGCTATCGGGAAATGAGGAACTTGTAAGTGCCTTCAAACGACATAACACATGCTGTCATGTTAAAAGCTAGTTACTGTTTAGAGTTAGATGTCTCACATCTACATATTCAGCCTGTCCGGTTGGTGAAAGCCAGTGGGTACTGTAATATTAAAGTAGGGCATTTAATATCTGTATTGCTTCGATAAGAAGAGAAAATGTGGGCCTAATTCATTATTGTCGTTATCATTATTAATACCAAAATGCTGAAATACAGAATAAGACTTCCCCGACGTAAACCAGGTGAATTGGTCGCACTTCTAGAACACACATGGCCATATCAAGCCTTATCGTACTGAGCATGCTGTCATTGTTCCTAATGCCCGCACGTGTCCCCGCGACATGATCAGATAAGCAAACTCCCACACCGCCTGCTCTTGAATGACTTCCTGTTTTCTTTCACCAGAACAATCACTCTCTGTGGGCTGGCTCACATCTCCACAAGGGCCTTCCAGTACAACCTCAAGCTGCAGTATGTGTGAGTGTTCTGCTTTTAATCACAAGGCTTCCTATCTCCACTCTCGCGCTCGCCTTGGCTGCCAAGCCTCTAGCTGTCAGTCAGACATAATTCCTGCTTCCCCTTAGCTGTGTCTCACACAATTACCTGTGGGGGGGTATATTGTAGTAATATTCTGACTCCAAATCTGAATATTGTTTTAACATGTAAATTGTATATCTATTGTACATACTATATTTAATATCTGTACAGACATTTAAAGACTATTATGTTTATGCTGGTATTAAATTGTGATTTTATGTCTGTCGAATTGTGTTAGCTTAGCCGTTCAAAAACCTCTCCAGAAGTCACCACAATATTCAAAATAACCATCCAAAACTGGCCCGGAGGTGTGGAAATCAATGTGATGTTCTTTTAGCTTTGAGATTTCACTAAATTGTTGGAAAACAGAAGAGATTCTTGTTGTTTTTCCATCGTGTTACTGTTAATTTTTATAAGAACATAAGAAATTTGCAAACGAGTGGGGGCCATTCGGCCCATCAAGCTTGTTTGGAGTGAACTCACCTAATAGCTCAGATTTGTTGAAATCTTATCTAGCTCTGATTTAAAGGAACCCAGGGTTTGAGCTTGCCTTACACTAACAGGAAGACTATTCCATACTCTGACTACATGCTGTGTAAAGAAGTGCTTCCTCAAATCCATTTTAAAATCCTGCTAATCTCCACCAGCTTATGGCCATGAGTTATAATATTTAAACTAATACTGAAGTAGCCAAATTATATATTATAATTTATTCTTGTTATCATGCAATTTTGCCAGAAATCATGATTTTGAAACTAATTTTGGCGGCTGCGTTATTACAGGATCAGACTTTCTTTACTGTTGCACGATGTGGGTTTAAAAGTGCAGGTCTAGCATCTGCAGCGGACCCTCCCTCACAATGGGCAGACTGCTGGTGTGCAAGCATATGGGCCCTGATGTCTTAATCAAAAAAAATCCTTTTCGTATTTTTCCATGTGATACATTATATAATGCAACACAATTCAGGTATTTGAATTAAGCATTAAATAATGAATAACAAAAAAACTGGCAAACAAATACCATTTATCTCCATGAAATAGGTCAATATTCTGTCATCTGTAATAGAAATTACATCAGTCTAATCAGAAGTATTTATTAGAAATATGAGCCACACAGCTCAGATTTGAGGTGTGGTATAACCAGGTATGAGCAGCGGCATTTCTGAGAGCGGTCCTGATGTCCCCTTTGGTCACCAGCAGTCCTGGGGTCACCTCCCCACACACCTTCTGTGCCCCTGTAGAGAGGACAGGAGGTGGGTGGGGCGGTGTGTGGACAAGAAACCAGGGGGGGTCTGGGGTAATCGGAGAAGATGTCCACCCGTCACCTTTTACTCCCAAGCCAGGACCGATTATTGACAATTGATGCATAATAAATACTCTCCACTAAGGGTCCATTATCACGTAATCAATATTTCACAGAGGCGGCATGGCATGACAGATGTGACGCACTTGGAGGAAGGTTCTAGTGCACAAGAGAGAGAGAGAGAGAAGAGAGAGCGGGGAGAAAGAAGAGAGAGAGGGGGGTGAGAGAGGGGAGAAAGAAGAGAGAGAGGGGGAGAGAGGAGAGAGAGGGGAGAAAGAAGAGAGAGAGGGGGGAGAGAGGAGAGAGAGAGGGGGGAGAAA
>JAODUD010000134.1:16192013-16204892 GCA_026784285.1 Stomatorhinus walkeri
TTGGGGGTTCAGTGTCTTGCTCAAGGACACTTTGATGGGGTCAGGAGGAACCAGGACTCGAACCTGCAACCCTACAGCTGCCGAACGATAGTGCTACCTCCTGCTCCACCATCTTCCCCGTAAAACAAGGGGACTGTGTTAGGTCGATGTGGCTCGGCGGGAAGCCATGTAACGTTACACCTCTAGTTTGGTCCAATCGAATCCCCGCTTTATTATGCTAGCACTCCTCATCATAGCCAGGCACACTTAACAAGAGCCTCTGGTAAAGTCTGACACACTTCCACCACATAGCACATGTACAGCACATAGCAACTGATCTTTTCATGGCTGCACAGTTGGTGCAAACCCTCATCTATGACAGATAAAGCGCATGGTCTGTAATGTAAGTCTGCAATATGACCTCTCAAATTTAGATTCTCAAGTTGAGACGTATATATTAATCGCACCTGCTCGGCCCATGGTGTCTGAGACGCAGAGAGGCTACATTGTAGATCTGGTGACCTGTGGACCAGTGCAAGGAATGCTGACAATCCAGAGTTTGAACAGCCTTCGGGAGACTGCGAAAAGCACTCGTCACTGAGGACTTTGTGCTTGCTGTCAGACTCCTATGGCCATTCAGGAACTTGGGACCTCGTCTTTCACTGAACAGTGGACTATGCATTGGTCTTATGTGGGCCAAATTGATCTGTGGATGAAAATGCAAGCTTCAAATCTCCAGTATCTGTAAAACCGTAGAGAACCTCTTGAATGACGAAATACCTCCTATTCAGTATATACAGTCTGAACAGGACAGCTGTACAATATGCAAGCATGGTTTAGTTTAAAACAGTAAGCTGATATCAGTGATATGTGAAAGCTGGTGTATACTTTGGTTTTGTGCTGTTTGTGTTGTTTAATACTGTGTGAATTTCATAACCTTACCACAATTAAGACTTTTTATAGCAATGCTTTACTCCACCAATTTGTCTATAACAATTAATAGAAATAATGAAACTCCATTAAAAAGATGCATTGAATGTTTTTAAAACGTAAGATATTTCACTGCTTACTGTCATTAAAAACTTCACACCATAGTTGTATGCATTACATCTCCATGCCCTGTTAAACATTTATAAGTCAAACTTGAAAATAACCTGTAAATGGATACGTTTCCTTTGTTTCCATTTCTCTTCCACTGCCGAAGAGAGAAAAGTAGCTCGACGAGCAGACAAGGCCTCGCCAAAAGCAGGGGAGGGCGAGAAGTGAGACCACCTCAGGGATAATAAGGAAAAGACTGCTCTGGTTTGAAGAGGCCATGATACCACTTAATTTTGATTCAATCCAGCCAATAACAGTAAGCCGTGGGTGGACCCCCTGAGCTAAGGTGGCTAAAGATTCGCCTGTCCAAAATATCCTTATAAAAACCCTCCTATGCAACCACTTAAGACAAAAAAAGTTTAAGCTCAGATCTCTGCAGAATACATACATGAAGTATGAGTGACCAACCACACAACAGTGAACAACAGAAAAATAAAGTCCAAACTATTACTCCTATATAGAAGCTGTGACAAAACTTGACGAAATTTTGCAGCTTCGTGGCCCCATTCTGGCATCTGACCAGCACGGCAACTCAGCTCAGAATGCGTCCCGTTCTTCACCAGAGCTCAACAGGAAACAGAGACAGAAAAAAAAAATCACCAGCAACAACGACACTTTTAAAGAAAAGTTGTAATCAACAGTGATGGTGACAGTACAGCTAAAAGGTTATTAAAGGCTAAAGCTGCTGTTTCAAATGTCTTCTCCAGGATCCAATTAAGGATGGGATCAATTTCCCCAGTTTTTATTCTGACCTTTTTTGAACAGCATATGTCTACATTCACCTAATGTCCTTTGCTTGGAAATCCATTGTGCCCCATTCTTGCATAATTCAGAATAATGAATAATAGAAATCAGGTATTTATGATAACAGTAAATATTTTGTATATAAATTATTATATACATAAATAAAACAAAGTACTAGCTAATCTGACATCACTTACTCCAGATGTGCTGTATAGGGGGATGTAAGTTAGGACCATATTAAGTGTCTCTGAATTACAATCCCCCAAAAATTTAAACATCATTGAATTGTTGTGGATTTGGGACCCAGTATGCTTTCATGCGGCATACAATCTCTAGCGGTGCCGCTGCCTTTCTCTAGTGTTCCGTCTTGACCACTCTCCTCCTTAAGAGTCGCATTTTTTCCCCCCTCGCTTGTGATTCGCTCATGATCACATGACTCCTTTCAATGGCCATCTGTGTCATGCACAATGATGAGTCTTTGCCGTGGAGAAGCATTACTTTACCAAAATGCACTTTGCAGAGTATGCAAGTAATGCCCACGATAACTTCCATTGGTGTACCACTTTACTTGGGCACCACGGAAATATTCATACACATAAACAATACGATTCCGGAGACATATCAATCCTGTTTTATTCTACAGTCATAAGACAAATTCCACATAATTTTATCCTAGACAACAACAACAACAATAATAATAATAATAATAATGGCACTTTATTGACCCTTTGGTCAATTCTCTTCTTGCTTACCCCGTCTTGCTTCCCATGATACAGACACATATATAGGTGACAGCAGGCTTGAAGCCACCTGCAGCAGTGCCCATGGAGCTGGGGGGGGGTTATGGGTCTTGCTCATTTAAGGACCCACAGACGTGATTATTCTGTAAAAACCGGGCTCGAACCGGCAACCTTCCGATCACAGCCGCAGAGGCTTCGCTCGCTGAACCACCACCAGACAGTGAAATTATACTGAACAGCACTTTTAATTTCAAATGTCTTGTAAATGACCCCATTCAGTGATCAGGATAATCCAAGTAAATCTGCAGCAGATCGTCACGAACAGAAGAAATTTCACATCTTGTCCATCAGGTCATGTCAGCAAGTCATGACCTCGGCTCAGCTGAAATGTAAAATGACTTTAAGCAGCTCAAATAAGCATAAATGCATGGAAGCAGTTCTGTAGATAAGAAGTGAGCATGCAGCCACCAAGCCAACGTGCAGGACTGAGCAACGGGAACCAGAAGCGCTTCCTGCTTGTGATGGTGTCACCGATTACTTAGGATTTCAGATCACCATTTATGTCCAAAAACTGCAGCAGTATAAATCACCGGAATGTGTTAACTAGGTACAGACGTAAGACACAGAATGCTCATTAAATTATGTTTCCATCATCTTTTATACCGCGACATTCCCAGCAAGCGCTAGCCTCCATACCGTAACAGCAATGGACATGACCAAGCACTAGTATTTTGCCTTTTTTAATACGATGATAACACGAGCCAAAAGCACAGGAGATATTTATAATGTTAGCAATTATCTTAATGTACCAAATAAAATACATATAATTTACTTCTAATTTGCACATCTTTTTAAGGTGTACTTGAATGTTCTTAGGCAGTTTAAAATTATACTTTTTCAGACCTAGCATATATTATATTACGTTTATGCATTATATTAAATTTGTATTATAGCGCCTCAGAAAAAATTACTTACGAATGAATATATAGGCCTATATATATAGAGAGAGCGATAGACATGGCTTTCCCTTGTGCCTCAGTGCACGAGGATTAAGTTTCCTGCCAGAAGGAGACTGAAAGTGGGCTCCTGCGGACTGGGAGGGATATTGCACAGGGGAGATTCGGAATGACAGGAAGCTAAGAGGCCCAGTCTCCTCTCACACTCTTTCAAAACAGTTTTACTGACAATATTTCAGCGATTGACGGCGCGTTCCTCAATTTTCACTGTCAAATACTGGCATTAAAAAGATTAACATACAAATCTTTCTACTTAAATATATTTAAATTGTTGTCGCAAACAAATAGATCATTCTAACTTGTACATACATTGTTGTGAAAGATTCTTTGGCTGGGTGCCTAAAAATGTTAATATGTGAGTTTCACGGGATGTGCTGGTTTCCACCCCTGCAAAAACTCGTAGCACTTTCCCGTAATTCAAAAACACACTTCAAAAGTTTCCTACAATTCTTGGTACATGCAACAGGTAGTTTCTATGTGGTCCAAAATATGCATACGATTTTATTTATTTTATGCATTCACCGCAACAGTGTGATAGAAAAGCAGATCGATAGATTATAACACTTTTCCTTTAACATCATAAAAAGCACCAATCGATACATTCTGTCTCTCCCTTACACACAAGCCCGTAAGTTTTCTCGTCAATTATTTCTGCAAAGGAATTTAAACTGCAAATCACAATCAAGGTCAATTGCCCCGTATCTTATAACCAAGTCCTGTTTTATATTACGATAGTTATATACGGTCTTTATTCTAGCCTTACAATATCTTGCTAAATAAATTATCAAGTGTAAAACAAGCTCAATTATTCCGCCCAGATAGGGAGTGACTGAAAATGCAAAAAAAAAATCATGACACTCCAAGAAAACACGACTTTCTGAAGCTACTTGACAACAAATTGCCGTAATACTGACGTTTATTAAACATAAATGTGCAGAAAACCGTCGAGGCAGCCTGAAAAGCCAAGAAAAAAAACAAGCGTAAGAGGCAAACCTTTTAGCTTTATTTGGCGGCGTGGTGATTTAAGCACATCTTGACTGAGGTGACAATATGTTTAAAATCCTGATTTTGTTGCTTGAGGAAAAACGAAAGACTACGGTCCCATGATAAATCTATATGCGATCCCCGTTCTGACGCGCTGTGCCGCTGCTGGATTAGGGTCACATTAGCGGCAGTTGCCATATCCCTCCCTCCTCCATCACATCCCCTTTTTCATTGGATGTGGACAAGAATGAAACGCTGTGTTCGGAATCAGGCGAGGGCCGAAAGCGAGCGGCGCAATTGTCGCATCATTTAATCTGTATTTATAAAAAAAGAGGGCGTTTTACTCCCGTAACACGATGCACAACGGAGATTTTATATAGCCTAAAGTTGACCCACAGTAAAATATTGTTTTATTAAAAAGTTTCATTAAAATGTTTACCTACCTGCAATATTTTTTCATGTTTGGATTGATGATCAAATGAGGGTTTTATATATTTACACTTTATGTCTTGGACTGAGTGTGCAGTACCTAATGGTGATTCATGGGGGCGCTCTCTGCGCAGTCGGACCTTTTTTCCCCTCACACACTTCGGGGTTTCTTGCGGCCACGAGGGTTGGCTTATGAGGAATTCCAGGAAACTGGGTTTTGTTATCGCCGCTTCAGATGGCAGCGGAGGCGCAGTCGGGAGACCGAACGCTTCTTTGCGCCAAGAGCACTGGGCATGAGCCCAGGACTGGCACGACTACGAGACGTCCAGAGAACACGCAGATGTACGGGGTGTAAGAAGATACAGTATTTTGAAAAGGAGACAGAACATTGTAGAGAGTAAGTCGAGGAGAGCAGCAGAGTTACCAGTGAAACAAGAACAAGTACAGAGCATGATGTTGCCGGTCGGACTGATAGCAGGCATGATTTGGGTCACTTTGAACGACGGTCATTTTACGAACTGTTGAGTTTTCAGTTAATAGGTCAGCCTACATTACAAAAATGGAGGCTATGATTTGGTCCCCGGTTTAAAAGTATATATTATAAAAATGTGTACTCTTCGGGCAGTGGTGGCCTAATGGTTAACAAGGTACCGCCCCCAAGCACTGCCCCCCATCTATGTCACATATGGGATAAATGCAGAGGATGCATTTCATTGTATAAAAACATTTCACTCTTGACCAATGGGCCAGAACCCATGTGAAGTGAATAATGTTGTCCTGTAAAAACGGCTCATGTCAACTTCTGTGATATGTTAGATGGTAAGGTAGCATTCAGTACTCGTAGTAAATGCAGGAGAAATTGGTTGAGATATAGATCTGAGCGACTTTGAAAACGGCCAAGTTATGGTCAGACGACTGGGACAGAACATCTCCATAACGGCAAGGCTGTGGTACCTGCTGAGTCGTCCAAGGAGAGAAAAACGATGCAATTTGTGAATGAAGGCTATTCTATGCGGTACAACCCAACAGATTCATGGGAATAGTTTGTCACGACACAGTAACATGGAACCTTGCTGCACATGGAGCGGAGTAGCCGCGCACCCTACTTGTTGGTCCGACGCATCCCACAGAAGATCGACACGTGTCCGACTGTCCACAGGGTGCAACAGAAAATGGGATGCATCTTCTTAAGATCACTCCAAGGTACAGTTCTGATACTTCCGTGCCCACTGTAGATGCTTTTGACGGTGGTCTGGGTCGAGCTCGGACACTGATTGGCCGGAGGCCATGTGACATGATTGCCAAGAGCTTGATACCCTGTACATCATGACACATTACTCCTGAGATTATCAAAATTATCTGCCATTTGGGCCAGACTGAAAAATTGCTAGGCTGAACGAATGTAATCATGTGACAGTGAAGCCATCACTGCTTTTGTCTGTCTGCACCAGTTTATTTACCCTTAAGTGGGGTGACTTGATTTTCAATATAGAGGACAAAACTTTGTCTAATTCCTTCACAACTTCACCTCTCATTCTGCAGAGTGTTCATCTGTCGTGCAGGAAAAACTCCATGCTCCTACCTTTTAAAATGTACACGGCTATTTGGTGAATTTTATCCTACCCAGCATAGGGTCTGCTGGTAGGCGTTATCAATAAAAAAGGCAAAGAAATTGAATGAAACGTTTATTGTTTAATGCATGGCCACACACTTATTTGATTCCTCTGCACAGTGCATTATGGGACAGAAACTATGGTGACGGTGAATGATTTGGGGAGGGGGTTCGCTGAGTCACGGTTGGGCATTAAAACTTCCAACATAGCCATATTAACACACCTGTCAGGACAGTGGGTCTAAAGAGGCCCACATTCCACCCTTTCCTTGGCCCATCCTTGCAGACGTTCACAGGACCTGGGTTCTCTGCCTCAGTTCATACAGAAGAGCAAGACTGGCCCAGTTTCAAAATTGGGGGCGTATCACCCATTACCCAGGGATGAGAGCAGGGCCTTGAGACCGCAGTCCGCATTAACAGATCTTGGCAAAGCAAACATACAACATACAAAAAATAATAAAATAATTTTAAAAAGAGCCTAGCACACGCAACCCAGTCATTTTACAGGTCCTCATCATACGGAGACGGCACAAACATTAGTCACTGTTCACAAAGGAACACAGCAAAATGAGGGAGAAAAAAAAAGACACTTAAACCAATCCCAAAGAAGTGTACATCCACCAAACCGAAGCCTTGGTTTCATCCCCTAAGCTACTGTTTTTTGGGTTGAATGAACCCTGAGCAGACGAAGGACGTGTGTTTGCTTTCTTTTAACAATGAACCAGGGTATCAAAAGGTGATTGTTGTATTGTCAGGGTACCATTACAACCCAGGCAACAGCCATGCAAATTCAACCAAGGCCTTCCTCCACATCCCAACAAGACCTTAAGGAGAAACACAAAAGAAATAAAAATAAAAAAAAAAAACCAAAAGCAGTTTTCTATGTGTATGTATACTTCGGTGTGAGTATGCGTGTGCGCACGTTTCCCTCTGGTCATGTATATACTTTCATTCATTCATATACAGTATATACCTGGTTAAAACGTGTACTGGAGGCACCATTTCTGATGTCCCCCCCCTCTCCCCAACTGTCTTCCTCTCCCCAACGATTGAAGTCACTTCCTTCAGTTGGGGGGGGGTTGGGTTAGGGGGGAAGGATCTGCTGATCTTTATTCGACCCAAACCCATTTCACGAGCCTTCTGTTCCTCTACCGTCACACTTTCTCCACTCTCTTTCGTTTGTTATGTTTCCCCAAAGACGCAGATACAGACAGAGCAAAAGAGTGGGAGAGAGAGGGAGTGAGTGAGTGAGTGATCAGCTGACCGCCTTGCCGACCTTTGCCCCCTCGAGCTTTCAGCCAATCTCCTTCCACTGTCGGTAGAACTCCTGAATGTTCTTCAACTCTATGCCTGCCGCCGCCACTGCCTGAACAGCAGACTGGGTTGGGGGGGGGGTGGGGGAGATGAGATGTTCTTCAATATGAGGAGCACAGCAGCTATGGAACATCTAAGAGAACTTTTAGAACCACAGAGTGAATGTACTAAACACTAAGCCACCTTCCATACATTTCATCCCACCAACATTTGCCTTCGGATCAGCTCAACGTGCCATGAGCTCCACAAGGCCTGTTGCAGTGGCTGGATCTCGTTTTGGTGCTAGACCATGCCAGATACACACCGTTTGGGAAACCCAGCAGTGCTGTAGCTCCTGACACACTCGAACCAGAGTGCCTGGCACCTACTATTATGGACCAGATTCTTCTACACTTCAAGTCTCAGGTGTTAAAAATTCTTTAACTCGTTTTTTTCTCTTGGTCCCTGCTGACAGATACTGAGTTGAAAGGTGACATCAAGGATCACACCATTCGGCTAGAAATTTCTAGAAAGCACAGACAGTCCTAATGTTTTGTAGAAAAAGGCAGAATGTAAACAAACACCATAATCTACACGAAGGGAAAACCAGGATACGCTGCCAGTTTGTAAACATAACCTACTCCAGACAATTTGGATCTATGTAAATCTCACTGGTGAACAAAGTGACATGAACACAATATACCACGATTTTCTAAAAACTGTGACATTAATCTACAAGTCACCAACTGAGAAAAAAAAACCATCCACCACCAGCACAGCAAACAGCAACGCCCACTGCTAGGGACACCGACCTTCATACTCGCGGAACTAGCTGGCAGGTCCTCCACGGACTGTCCTGTGAGGATCGTCACCATGCCAGACGTGTCCTCAGCCCCGTCGCTCTGGGACATGGTCAGCTGGCGGCAGCTGTCCACCATCTTGTACAAGTGCCTAAAATTAAAACAACATGAACCGCCACCGAGCTACAATAAAACCCGACGCGATTCTGCGCAGAGACGCAGTGAAGGGATCGACTCACCAGGCTTCAATATCCCGCCTTTTCAGCTTGTCTCTCTCAAAACTCCTACCAGACTCTTTTTGGCAACGGATGTACCTAACAGGAGTAATAAGGCACATGTAGAATCATCAAAATGAGAAAGAAAAAAAAAATAAAATCACAGATGGTGTACAGTCACATACAGTCATTCCTTCTACATCACAGAGGTTAGGGCAATACGGAAAGTCGGCATACGAAAGGGTCGACACTATAGCACTGGATTAAACAACATTACTTAATGACGAAAAGAGTGTGGGAGATTCCAGCTTATATCCACTGTCCTTAACATACATATATAAACTAAACGCAATTAAAGAAATCAGAATCTACACCCATAGTCCATAGACCTGCAGTGTTTGAATAGGACCCCCTAATCTGCCCTACGTGGCCCCCCGTGCCCTGTCCTTCCTGGGGGAGGCTTTGGGTATATTGTGCTGGCTAAGCAGTCGCAGAGAGCAGATGGGTGCATTGATTACACATTTCATAAAAGCGAAGGTGGAAAAGCTTTGCAAACAGGGTGAATAACGGCTTCAGGCTTCAAAGCACTAAGCTAAGAGCCATTACATTAAGTACAGAACGCACAGGGTATCTTAAGCTGTAAGGTTTTGCTTTTAATCAGTTACTAACCCTTTTCTTTTAAAAGGACATCTATGTTACTACTTTGATTAACACACAATCATTGGACTGAATGTTAAAGCAGCATCCATAAAGGGTACCTGCAGGATACTGACTGCAGACTGCATTACGGATGACAGTAAACACAGCGTGCAGTTTATTTCCACGCTCTGTTCCGGTTCCGGCTAATGGGCTCTATTAGACAGGAGGACAGAGACGCACCTGTTGCCCCTGCGGAATTCTGACTCCAGGAAGCGGATTCCATCTCTCGCACCCAAGTTCTCCTTCTTCAGGATATCGAGACCGTCAATTACTGGTAGGAGAGGAGAAAAACAAAAAAACTTCAAGTTTCTCAGAAAGTTTCCTCACACAATTCCTTTTTTGATAATTTTTTAAAAATTTTTGGCTGTTTAACATCAGTGCTACAAACTATCGCGCTAATTATCCCCCATATAATTGACTTAACGCCTCTGTAACACAACCTGCTTTTAGCAGTAAAACCAGCTAAACGAGAAGTTTGTCACCATAACTTAGCTCACACACAGCAAGTTACTATCGCTCTAAAACAGGTCTGCTTAAGAAATCCGTGGAGCTTCAATGAGTAAAAACTCCACTGTGAGGAACCATGGTATTCAAAGGGCTGAAGATCCCACACCGTCATGTTCAGAGGAGCAAAGGTCCTCCGTTTCCGGCCCGTCAATCCATCATAAGCACAGTGCTATGGCGCCCTGGCGGTGACCCTGACACAGGGCCGTAAGAGGACAGGCCCAGGACTGACCTGTGCGCGGGATGATGATGATGAAGCAGCCGCTGCCGGCCAGCTGCCTCAGCAAGCCCAGGTGCTGGCAGAGCACAGCCGTGTCGGGCACCAGATACGGAGACATGGAGGACTGGGCCCGGGGCTGCTGCAGGCTTCCCTCCAGTTGGGAGACCTCCAGCTGTAAGGGAGGGGGGCCGTCAGCGACACGAACCGAACGGCGACTAAACAGCCAGAACCCACCACCTCAGAGCCTAATCTCAGGGAAAACACTATAGATCAGGGTTATTCAAATCACGGTCCTCCAGGCCCGAGTACTGCTGGTTTTCCAGCCGTCCTTTTACCTGTAAGTCAGGTGTGAAGCCTCTGACCAATCAGAATCAGTAATTATTAAACTAACTACCTGGGAGAACTGAAAACGAGGCCTGGAATCTGGAATCGAGGTCCAGATTTGAAGAACGCTGCTATAGATGGATGAACAGGCTCATTTACTGCCTGTATAAACTGTGAATGTCCCCAGTGAAGCATTTAGCACACGGTATACACAAGAATGTGGCTGTAAGTGAGGGGGAGACAGGGGCTGTTATCGTGCATGACCGACGGCCCGACCTGCAACCGAAGCTGGGCCATGTCTCTCATCAAGCGGTTGCGACGAGCCTCCTGTTCTGCCTGGGGGGGGGGTGCAGAGGGAGCAATGTGTTACTCATTAAATCATGCTTATTTTTAGCTCCCATACAGACAGAAACATAGAAGCACAGAGGTAGGCGGCAAGCTAAACACTAGCCAAATGCTAAGCAGGTCTTAATTATTGCGGTTAAATGACTTTCGGGGTTTCGGTTCCAAGTATTCATCTACAGACGTTCACTCCCTTACAAGCATCACAGAAGCATCATCGAGCTGAAAAATTGATAAACGTGGTTTCCTGTGTGACAAACAGCCAGAAAGCAACAGAATAACAGAGAGCAACCCAGTCATTGCCAGGACCCTCATAACTAAAGACTGTGTCCTTACATGCTGGACAGGGACTGACATCAAATCCAAGGCCGTTTACAGTTTTTACAGTATCTCTCGGTTTTTAAAGGTGACTGGTTCAGCAGCCCCTCCATACCATGTAAACTAACTTCATTTTAACTGAAAACCGCTGCAATGGGGGGGAAATTACAGGCTGGTGGCTGCTTTGTCAGGGTACTATAACCTCATGTTTCTGTGGGGAAAAGAGCCTTAAAAATCTGACAGTATCAGGCAAGACACCCGACCACAGGTTCCAGCTACTGCCAGTAACGCTTAATTGGGTTAGCAAATTCACGGCATATTAAATAATCGCTACAATGTAACATTCAACAATTCTCTTTAACATTAACTGTTAGGCACTCAAACCTAAAATTATATTTAAGGTAAAAAATATCGACCAATTTCACATGGTTACTTATTGATATCTACTATTTCCCTGAGATGATTTGCTTTCCTACATACATGGAATATCCACTTTTAACCAATTTAAAATACTGACCCTTGGTTCAGGATTAAAACTATATAAAAATGAATACCCTGGATCAAATGATTAATGAGCTCTCCAGTATGCATTTTACGCCTTGCGCCCCCTATCAAGCAGCTGAAAATGGTGAATGACGGGTAAATTTCAGTAAATGGAAGCGCTGCCCTCTTCATGCACCAATAGCAAAGCAGACCCTCAAGCCGCTAACTGGCCCCGCCCCCCGCTGACAGTCACTGACCATACGGAACTGGGCCTTGGCCTGCTGCACCAGGTTCTCCTGCTCCGATTGGCTGATGCTAGTGAAGATGCCCGCCTCTGGGTTGTACTGCAGCACGTTGCCCTGGAGATTAGTGAGGAAGTGGCCAAAACTGCGGATGCAGCAGAGTCTCACCACACACTGCGAGCCAAGAAGAAAGGGACAGAGAGAAGGGGAACAAAGAAAGAAAAAAGTAAATGAAGAGAGGAGCTGGGAAGACAAACCAAATAAAGCCACTGCAATCCTCAATTTTTTTATTACAAAGAGCCATTCTTAGTCTTACACAGTGTACTGTAATACATGTATACTGTAATTTTAAGAAAACTGCGTCTCTGGGGGTCATTTGACAATAATGATTTAAGGATACATTGAAGTGTCTTAAAATTTAAGCTTTCTACATCTGATAAATGCTGGATCCATCCTGAGCAATACACTAATTAAATGAATAGATAGCTTTCAGATGAAAAAAGCACCAACTCAGTCCTGTCATTTCTGGAACCAGGGGTATCCAGCTCTGCCCCGACGGGCCAAATTCCTTCAGCGTCACAAAGTCAAGGTCACTTATATAAACAGTAAAGCATATTAAGCACTTCCTGAGCAATAGTGCGCTGCATTTTGCATTAAACTGTCCACACAGGCTTAAATAGTAAATCTTAAGGCTTTAAAAGTATGAATGTATGGTAGTTAATTGAAGTGGTTCACACAAATACCAGGACTAAGAGCGCTTTGTGTTACTACAGTTTTTTTCTACCGATGTACCACAAATGTGAAAAGGAGCGTATGGGGGGGGGGGGGGGGGGGCGG
>JAODUD010000134.1:16206673-16227691 GCA_026784285.1 Stomatorhinus walkeri
AAACCATTAAAACATTACCCCCCCCCCCCCCCCCCCGCAGAAACATAGGAACGCTCTCCCTCTCCCTCTCTCTCCCTTCTCCCTCTCTCTCTCTCTTACCTGCCTCCAGCATCTTGCTCCCGTCAGGAAGTAAGTTAAGAAGTACAGAGAGCCTGTTCCACAAGCTCTGGGAACTCTACAACAGAGAACAGGGCAGCTGGTGTAAGATTTCACATCAGTCCTTTCTAACCCATGCACCGAACGCCCAGTGGGTCTCTGCAGTGTACAAGGTCGCATTGTTTGAGGGACGATCTGGACAACTTCAAAGGAAGCAGCACTGCATTACAAAGAATACCCCAGCTTATTAAATTCATCAACGTGATTTACTACTGTTCAGCAATAAATAGTCAAGTGTTTTACTACTCAAAGAGTAATTTTGAGACCTTAAAGCATGGGAACACCATTGTAGGGTGTTCACTCGAGCAAAGGCTCCAGCCGACCCCCCCAGCACAATCTGGTACCGCATACGTAGCTGGAAGACAGAAGGATGGATCCAAAACTACATCCAAACTCCAGACAGAACTGGCATGGCTCCCCTACCTGTGCACACATGACGATGATGTCAGTGTTTGTTCTCAGCCAATCCACAAAAACCTTGACGACCTGAATAAGGCCCTGGTTGGTCAGGATCTCCAGCTTCTCCGACAGGGTCTTCTCACTACGACATGAGGGGTTACTGTGCACGCTGCCTTCAGAGTCAGAGTCACCTTCTGCGCCAAACAGGGATGCAGGAAGAACACAAATAATCAGTAATAACCACGTGTGACACTTCAAACAGCTCGTTTAAAACGCGCAATTGTAAAGAGTTCTTATGTTCTTAAAGCAACACCATGTCTCCATTTTGTCTTCAAATTACATTCCATACGCAAAAACAAATCGCATAGTTAGGCCAATTTTAAATAAAAAATATAAAATGTGAAATGCGGGTTTCAGTGCAAATTGAGAACCGGTTGTACAATCAGCTACAGATTTTTAGCACACATGCTCTTTTTTTTTTTTTTTTTTAGCTTGCAAGGCAGTCTAGTGTTACATGAAAACAAAGCTTCACATCCAATTTAACCAGATCTTAATATGATAAAACGGGTTAGAATTACACTACACACACAGGTGTTACTCAGTGAGATGGGAATATGTTTAGGTAAGGACATTGTAGGGTGGCTTGCCATTGTCGTTCGTTCCATTGGCCGTGCTGGGGCTGGCAGAGTGGAGGGCGCCCCCTTGTGGCACGGTCGGGTCCTGAGAGGAAGACGACTCGGGTGGCGGGTGGGCAGTAGCGTTGGGATGCAGCAGCATGTTGCTGAAGGTAGGAGCCAAGCGGAAGCAGCGCTTGGCCTGAAAGAGCTGGGAGGACATGGCCTGCAAGTTACTGGTGATACTGGGGTCGTTGGGAAGCAGGGGTCCGTTGACAGCCGGCGGGGTGGAGCCTTCCTCCCTGGGCGACGGCTGCGGTCGCGACGGCTCGCGGGGAGGGCTGCCCGAATCCTCCATGTCCTCCAGGTCAGAGCGGGACTCCTGGCTGTTCATGTCCGAGTCCGTCTCCACGTCGAACGCCGTGCCGCCCTCTTCCTCGGAGGCGCTCTCATAGCTGGCCTCCTCCACCGGCCGGCCCCGCTTGCCCTCTTTCCCCAGCGAGGAGGCGCTGGCGGTGCGTCCGGTAGCGCCCAGGCCCTCCGGCTGGGCCACCTGCTCGTCGTCCTCCTCCTCGTCGCTCTCGAAGCCCTCGCTCAGGTCACTCTCGTCCTGTTTGCGTGTGCAGCGCCGCCTCCTCAGCATGGAGAGTCGCGAGTACTTCTTCTTGTGCTTCTGCCTGTCCTCCTCCGGCCGTTCCTCGCCGGCTTTCTTTGGTCTGCCCGGCGCACGTTCCTCAGTCTCCCCTTGTTGCTTCTCCTCCTCTTCTTCATCCTCCCCCTCGGTGCCGTTCTGCAGGACCCCTACCTCGGAGCCCCCAGGGCCAGCCTTCTCCCTACTCTCCGGATCATCTATGGGGAAAAACGCAACAGAACTCTGAAACGACACCCTAGCGACACAAATAAGCGAGGGGCCTGAAAGAGCCGCCTGCTAATCTCCCCCCACACCACGCCGCCTCGCCGGTACCTGCGTTATCTGCATGGAGAGGAGGCACTTCTGCTTCTCCTTCCTCCAGCTCAGCCTGCAGACGGATGTTGACGTGGTTCACCAGATGAGAGAACAGGGCCAGCGTGAAGGCGATGGACGTGCTGTACTGCTTCGAACCTGAGATGCGGAACGCGGAGACTGTAACACGTGCTACCAAAACACGTGCAGTGGCCGCCCAAACCCAACTCCTCTACAAGCTTGACATATTAAATCTGAAACACTGGTGACATTTTCAGATTTGAAATGCAGAACATAAGGAGAACATGCGAGCATTCACGCTGCTCTTTATGGTCTCCGTCCCCCACACTGACCTCCCCTTTTAAGGCTGTGCACCACCATGAGGCAGGTCACCGCCATCTTGAAGACCAGAGCGTCGGTAAGGAAGGAGCAGGCGCCTTCGTGCTCCTCCTCTTCCTCGCAGGCAGACGTGCTGCTTTGGGAGGTAGCGGGAAGGTAGAAGAGGACCAGGTTGAAGTCCTCCAGCACGGATTGGCACAGGGACGTCAGCTCTGTCTCCTGGAGGCTGTACGCATGAGGGAACCGGACGCAGTTTAGACTGACGCCACGTTGGCAGTATGGCCAGGGGTGCGAGGAAGTAGGCCACTGGGCGCGACTTAATGAAGCTCAATTAGCAATCATTAAAGTAACCTTTCCGAAATCTCCATTTTCTTAATTTAGGAATATGTTGGACCCATGTCAATTACAGTTCCTTCCCTGGGGGGGCGGAGGTCAAGTCATTTGTAGAAATATGACAGTCACACAGCTGTAATTACAGAAGCAGCACAAAACCTCTAAGCCAAGAGACAATTATTCTAATTCATCCATCATGACTCATTTAACGACTGTAAAATAATAATGAGCTGCATGCTGGGAATTCCAGGTACAGGACAGACATTCTTTCTGAAAACCGGTCAGTTAAAGCCACGCTGACAGACACTCCCAGCTCCACAGCTTCCTCACCTGTTCTTGGGCTGCAGCAGGTTCTGCAGGTACAAGAAGCTCACCAGCAATCGCTTGATGTCTTTAGATCTGAGGCGTGAGGAGAGAAAAGATGTCAGACTCCAACGCATCAAAGACCAAAAAAAAAAACGCTAATAATTTTACCTGGAATATAAGCAACACCTATACATTTACAAGCATATATATACAGAGCAGCCATCAATCTGTTCCTCAGAAGTTCCTGATCCATGTAAGCCAGACGAATTAAATGCCAATCAATGCATACTGGGTCGATAATTAAGGCAAATGAATACACAGTTAACTCTGCCTTGCTAATGATTACGAAACAGGTCTCAGAAATAGCCGCACTGATATATGCTCATTAAATTAATGCATCTGACAGCTTGTCTTTTGACACTGAATGTCATCTGACCCAGCTGAAGACATAGTCACCCCCCCCCCAACCGCATCAGAGCGTCACCACGTCAGGCGAGTGGTTCTGTGCGCCGGTACAGCCTGCGGCTCCTGACCCGCCAGCCAATTAGGAAGACACACACACCTCTGCCGCGTGGGCGAGAGCCTCTTCAGCTCCTGCTTCTTCACCTGGTGGTACATCTTGGCCGCCTTGTCAAACAGACGCTTCAGGTTCCCATAGGCCCCCTCGAAGGGTGCGTCCGACTGTATGCTGTCAGGAACAAATGCGTTGCACACACTCACTCAAGCCCCACACAGAACCTTTCTTCCTCCATTATTTACAACCACTAAACTAAAACCTAACAGCGCTAACTGTACATTTATCTCAAATTTATCTGTGAACACAGACTGCAAAAGTGTAGATAACATTTATGTTTAGCACTGTAGTTATTTAAACCTATCGATTTACAAATATTTAGGTTTCGAGTCATTCATTAGTCACCAATTTTCAAATATACTAGTACTAATACATGCTGAGCCTGAACATTAATTTACAAAGCAAAGCTTCCTGGTTTAAGCTGTGAGAGGGGATAGGTAAACAACTAAATACAATCATTAATCACCAGGGACCCCCAATAAACAGATTCATTCTGCTTTTCCAGTCTGTAATACAGTCTATACTGACCCCTAGTGGTGAGCATGAGAAGCTTCAGGGACCTTACACTGAAGTCCCCATGATGCATGTCACCTACCAGCGCAGGTAGTAGTAGGTTGCTTCCACGTTGTAGAACTTGCTCCCAGCCAGCGTGCCGAGTTGGTTGAACGGCATTCCTGCAGCACAGCACATCCAATGCTCAGAGACGGGAAAAGAAGGATCTCGAATGCTAGGCTGCCCATTGTTTGCCCGCCTTTTATACAGGGAGAGATCAGAAAGCGCGCAGGGCGAGATGGGCGCGACCCCAGCTGCTGCAGGCAGGTGCTCACAGACACTCACCGACGTGCGGCGACACGGACAGGGCCTGGTGGTAGAAGCGCTCTGCCAGCCGCTCGGCCTCCACCCCCGCCAGCTCGTTCTGGTAGCGCGCTGCGAGGAAAACGGGGCGACACGTCCCATCACAAGCGAAAAGCCGCCAGTCAGGGCGCCGCCTGCTCCGCGCGCGTTCCCAACGCCCAGTGCAAAGGCGCCGCACATGCTCTGTCGCGTCGCCCGGCTCCTTCTAGATGTTTCTCCCAGCTTGTTTGACAGCCATAGCATAAATCTGATCCATGCATCATGTGTTTTAGGAGGTAACCCAAAACCAGCCCACCGCTGCATGACTGGCACATAATCAGGACGATTAAAACGATAGTTTCCGAAACAGGAAGCCGATCTGATGTAATACTGCCGAGCGAGTTCACAATGCTACTAACGCGACGTGGTCAGGTGCCTGCTTACCCAGGTCTCCCAGGTACACCAGGCAGCGATGGCAGGCCATCTGGGCCCACTCCATCTCCTTGCCAGTGGCCGACACCGGCTTCTTCCGTCCTGAAAACATGTCCGCGTCAGCGCCGCGTTTAAGACAAACGAGGCAGGTGGCGATGCCGTTTGGGTGACAGACGTCAAGTCGGGCTGCAGCTCGCATCAGCACTTCGGAGCATTACTCACCGTTTCTAGGAGCACCTAAAACTGCCCTCGTCCGCGCGTCAAAAATCTGTTGTCGTTACAAAACTGGGGAACTTTGCTCATAAGTCGAATGCATCAACCTTAACACTGTTAAAAATCAAACTTATAACCAATTTCATCTTATAACCAAATACTACCAATATAACCAATCCTGGAAGTCCCAGACAGGAGCAATCAACTTCTGATGGCATACATCAGCTACAGTGAATTATGCACTGGTAAAGAGACGTAATGGTTTTAGCTATCAGGCCTGCCGATCTACTCACAGTAGGAAAACCATTTAACACGGTGACAGCGCTTCTTGGAGTTACCTATAAGAGGGTCGGTGACGTGTGTCCAGTCGATGCAATCCTGCAGCTCCAGCTGATAATGAGACTGGATGTAGAGCAGCAGGTGCTGGTAGAAGCCCACCCCAGCAATCAGGTGTGTCCTGTAGGCACACTCCAGTGCACTGCGGCTGTGAATGTGCTGGGGAGGGAGTGTGACAAAGAAATGCATTGCGGGTGCAGCAAGATTAAATGCCGATGATATTTGTCCATTATTTCGGAGCAATGAAACGGCACCAGGAAAATGTTATTCTGACCAGCAAACCGTGTACCCAAGACAGCTGCTGGACAGCATCAGATTAACGATGACAAACACCAAACCACAGCATCAGCTAAGACAAACACACTTTTAAGATTAGCTTCACGATGGAAAACAGTATCTAAAAAAAACAACAAATACATCACAGCCGAGAACGACCAACCTGGACCAAATGGTGACATTAAAATAAAACAAATCGACCAGTTCCCCAACGGTGCCTTTTGCACTTGCATTCCAATATTCCTACTACTAGATCAGTTAGAGAAAGTAAGCGATGAACTCAGTGAGACAAACTGAATGAGAAAAGAGGAATTAAACTATGCATGAGCAGTAGAAAGAACAGTGAAGGAGAAAAAGCTAGGAGAACAAAGAGCGAGTGAAAGAGCGAATGAAAAAGTAAGGCGTATATCTTTAAAACACAGTGAACAACATACACACCAGAAGCTATGCCAAGCTTGTATGAAGGGCAGTGATTAAGTAATACCTTCTTGTTAGTCTTAATGACCTGGATGACCTCATAGTAGACCTTTCTCCACAGCAGTTCTTCAGCCTTGCGGCCATAGTCCACTGGGTGGAGGAACATCAGCTTCACGCAGAGCTCCCGCAGCCTATCCATACAATACTCATGTCAGGAACAGGTCAAGATTGGCTTCAAAGACCTCAGGCCGGCCTCTGATTTCAACACCAACGCCGTTTACATCAAACAAGGCTAGACCTATCCAATTAAGCAGATGCATTCTTTGTAAAATAATTTAAAGGATTTGCATTGTAGTAAATTAAGTGCTTACTTGTTTCGCAGGCTGATATTCTCTGGCTTGAAGACCTCCCTGTATGAGGACTTGTTGCCAATGATAACATCCAGCTTGTGAACAGATTCCACCACAGCCCTAAGATGACATGGTAGCACATACATAAACTGGCAACATGTGGGAGCAGGTCCTGTGTCATCCATCAAATGGATAAATAAGCAACAGCAAGAAACAATGCAGGCCACATAAGAAACTGGAACCAACTGTTAGATAAACACAAAAACAGCAAAATCACTGGACACTCAGACGCTGAACGGGTCCTTGTATCCTACAGGTAACCATCTGAACAGCCTTCAATGCATTTATCAAGAAACACTTCCAGTTGACTTGTCGTTTAACAAACTAACGCAATACTTGAAGACAGATACCACCTGTAACGAAATGTGGTAATATATAAATATAAAGCAAATAGTTGCAAATACTAAAATTATTAAGAAATGGAAATGAAGTTGTATGTGTAAAGTCATTTCCTTTTGTATCGAGGGAAAAGTTAGACGCCTCCGCAAAAGTCACACCTAATATCCCTCTTGCATAATTACATCTTTACACACTAGGGACGTGTTACTTTACGCCATTCTTTCCATCAAGCAACACCGATAACAGATCGGTACTTCTGTATCAATTTATCACATTACAGTCTTCGTTTCGCTTGCCCTCCGTGCATTGCAGGGCGACGCGGTTCTGGCCGGCATTAACACAGGTGCTGCATCTTGCCGCGCACAGAACAATGATAAACACTAAATTCTCAAGTTACCAGAAACGTGGTATTACAGTTTGCCAATATGCTCAAAAAAGAGCACGTTTCCCCACGCAGAACCTTGGTGACGTTAGATATACTTAGCGAGCACATTCGCCTGTGGCCAAATATCATGACATATCGGCTTAGCTGCTAAACATCCCCCTCGTTTTCAATGGACGGTTTGGGAAGCTAACAGGCTAATTAGCGTGCGAAGGTCCACACACGTTAATAACCAAGTCGGCGAGGCTGGTCGGGCCAGGTGAGCTAAGCGGCTAACTAGGCTAGAGTTTGTTAAGCTAATGAGTGACCGGTTTCGTATCTGCTGCATCAGACCAACGGCCGCTGGTTTTGCCCTGGGCTGCTAACAGGCTAGCCGGCTAGCTGGTGCGCGCCAGCGGGGTGGTTGCTCGGGTAAGACCGGTCGTCGTTAATGCCCGCGGACGCCCTGTCGTCGCCCCGGAGCCGCGCACTCGCCGGCGTTAGCAGCGGAAGCTAACTGGAGGCTCTGCGGCTACGAGAGTCTGCGGACCATCCCGTCCCGGTTCCGACTCGCATCTCGGCCTTGACTGACCTGTAAAGCCGCTTGATGTGAAGCACCTTCGCCTCTGGCTCGCTGTCCTGACCCGGTCCACTCATAGTAGCGGCGATGCGGAGTCTTCCACCGGAGTCTTCGAGCCCCCTTCCCCGGTGACCACTGACCGTACCTACCCACCCCCCCTGCCCGGCTCTGCCCGTCCGGGCTGCTCACGCTCGCTTTCCTCGCTGTGTGGACTGGCTTCCCCGGTTCGCCAGCCGCTTAACCAGACTCTCTCTCGCTTCTTATGCTGTTAGGTCTCCGGCCGCCCCTACCCATCCGTCCAGTAATCGGATAGGGAAGGCAAGGAGCTAATGCTTCAGTTTACTCTTGGTCAGCTATCGGGCCCCGGTATGTTCCTCGCACCGTTCCCCGTTCCAGGCATCGTTTTGAGTGCGGCCATTACTGCTGAGCCACCGACCGCTGGAGTACCGCGAGAATTGCAGTGACAGTGAGACGCGCTCGAGGGGGATTGTGCCGGGTTGCCAGGTGCGGCACGCGGACTCACCGTCGCCGCTCGCGCTTGGAGCCGCGTGCCTGACCGTGTACGCGGTACGTCACGTGATGTCAGTACCGCAATATCACAATATCGAAGACTGAAACGACTTTTATAGAACCTCGTAATCCTTTTTAGTGTTTAGTTTAGTTGTAGGCCTTAGTCCTCTGAATGCTAATGATATGGTTTAATAGAAAAACGTGATTGCCTGTTATTACAAGTATACTTTTTATTGAATAAGCATTAGAAACTGTCGAAATACTCAGACAAACTACCGAATTCCATTGCTTTGAAACCAGTGTAGCCATATTTTAATGATGTCTTTTACTCAAAATGCGACTTGCCACTAATGTACAGCACAACTGCTTATGCATAACCTCCTTTGTTCCGTTGTTTCCTCGGAGGTCAGCGGACCCTCGAGTTACGGCCGGCCTGATATACGAACAACTTGGGTTACGACCAAATTTTTAGTTTTCACTTACGACCAAAGTCTTGAGTTACGACCCGAATGCAGGTCGAGGCCAAAACACGTATCCGCTTGTGCGGCTGTAGACCAAGAGCCGACATGCCGGTGAGGCGCCTGTAAGCGTCAGTCTGAGCCCAGATACGCCCGTTTAGGGGTGTAATTTCGGTCAGTGCTAGTAGGCTAGGCACATTTTATAACTTTTTGGTGAGTACACTAGGAAAATTATTGGTGTTTCTAGTTATACATAATACATAATACAATCCTTTTTTGAAAAGATTAGGTAAGGGGTGCTTTGGGAGGTCCGGAATGCATTATGGGTATTTCAGTTATTTCTTATGGGAAAAATAGTTTTGACTTGCGACCAATTTGAGTTACGACCAGCCCTTGCGAATGAATTGAGTTCATAAGTCAAGGGTCCACTGTAGTTTTTTACTTATTCAGTTTCTGGGGATGTAAAAGTTTGTCACAAATTATTATATAATGGTAATCTGTATTAGAATACCGAAAGTCTATACATGTCTCACTCATTATGAACATTTTCCCAATGGGCCAAAGAATCTGTCCTTATTAATGCCCCACACAGGCGACTGTACGCTTTTCTCCCGGCAGTTTGGTGCAAGGTGAGAGAAGCCAACCAGTCATTCAGCCAGATACATAAATTTGTAAAATAATTATGTACAATAAATGACTATTATTTATTAATCAATTGCTATGATTAAGGCAAGCCACATTTTCAAATATAATTATACAATGGTATTTAACTGAACTTGTGTTAAAATAGGTCTTAACTGTAAAGTATACCCGGTAAACTCGCCAGGGATGCCCCGTGTTTCTTAAAGTTTTATGCCAACAAGGTGGTTCGCAGTCGCAGCCGCAGCTATACTCAAAATCTTACAGAAATCCATTATTTAATTAAGTTGATGTTAAATTTATGTAAACAAATAATGAGTTAAGTTTTTGAATGTGTGACCCACTAATTTTCACATTGTGCTACTCAAAGAAACAATGAATTAAGCCACACGATTTGAGATTGAATTCAATTTATTTTTATATAAGAAATGAACAAAAATGTTGATTGTTATGATGACAATAGAATTTAAATAGACTTCAAAAGTCTTTAAAAGTGGATGGAATTATGTGTAATTGCCTGTTTTCTGTTGGTTTCTTTTTCTTCTCAGGTTACATCAGTAATTGAAAGCGTACAGTAATCTCTCAATATGGAGATCAAAGGTAATTCCTCCAGTTCCTACTCGACCCTTTAAAAATTTATCCAAATTCCTAAGAAATTTTAGGGAGACTGCTATTCCATCGAAAATTGTCCCAAGAGAAATAATTCATTACCAACTGACTCTGCTAAATCCACTCACCCAAACTCCCCCTAGACCTTTGTCCCAGAGCTAATTAAGCACCCCCGATTTCAATCCTTTGCATCAGCTCAAACTTAAAGCGCCCCCTGACTGCCATTCACTAGAGATGCAGCATTAGTAAGCTACAAACTGCATGCCTTGCCAGCACATTTAGAGTAAAACTGTGGTATATGGCATACTGTACCTCTGTTCCTTCATTCAATCATTCCATGCTGCTTAAGGAGTGTATGTCAAGGTGACCCTATCCCACGAAGCAAGCAAGGGAACAGCCTTGATAAGATGCCTGTCCAGTGCAAAATACACTCACACCGATCCACCTTTGGTCAGGGTCACAAGGGCACCCGGAGCCCATCCCTGGCGGCACAGGGCACATGGCTGGGGTACATCCTGTACAGGATGCCAGTCCTTAGCAGGGTGCACACAATCACACACTGTGGGCAGCACTGAGACAGTAATTAGCCTAAATACATGAATTCAGACTGCATAGTGGGGTTCAAAGCCCCAGCCCCCAAGGAAAGTGAGAATATAGTGCCGATTTGCCACCTCAACCCCTTAAGTGTAAACAGAAACACAAAACTGCAGAAAAGCCACACTGATTAATTTATAGGCAGTGATTCAGATGCCTGTGGATTTTTTAACTGTAATGCTCTAAAAAGTATCGAGAGAGAGAGGAAGCTCACTTTGGTTATTTGACCAAAACCGTAGAGGAAGTGTTGGGGACCAAAGTGTGATTTGACAGGATGACCAGGCACATGTCCAGAACTCCAGCTGCCCACTCATATGTGCACATTTAACACTAATGTATGAAAGAAAATGTATTTCATTTTGTAGCATGACAGAAGTCTGTCCCCCCCATTGTCAGTATTATGCTAGTATGAAAACAATAATGCGGCGCAAAAAAGAATTTCCCTTCATTAATCACTCATGGATGTAAAATCCTAGTCTAAAGACTGAATTTTCTTAATGTATTAAATATTTTTATAGAAAAGTTGCCACAAAAGAGGATAATATAAATATATTCAGGAAAAAGATTTAAAATACGTTATAAAACATCTGTAATTGGTAACACTTTACTTCATGGGACACAAATAATATATGCTATATATGCTATTACTTATGAATTACCCACAAACTAAGTCTTAGTTACACACTATTATATAATATTACAATATAATAGTATGTAACTAAGACTTGCTTATAATAATATTAATCTCATGTTTGTTTGTCATTAATGAATTGTGACGCATCTTTTATCTCAAGCAGCGACTATATTTGTTCATGATTTGTACTTCAGTAGTAACTGAGTTTTTGTGAAGTGTCACACTTTAAGTTCATTATCTGTCGAAAGCAGCCCACATTTTTTCGGACTTCATGAATTGAAGAAGGTGTGTGTTGCTTAGAGCAGATGCTGTATGTTCGTGTCTTTCTGGGCTCCAGTAGGTACAGTATGACTCAGAGCTTTCCACTGTATAAGGAACTGCTGCAATGCTGCAATTAGTTGTCTATGTCAGCAATACGGTTTGTCCAGCAATATGCATGCAAATAAAAAGCCCTCTATCACTAAACGCTGCTTCAGACAAGATTGGCACTGGCATGCAATGTTAAAACCGGCAGACCCGCGGGAATCCAGCCGCATCGACGATGGCCTTCCAAAGGTCCATTTTATGCGCAGGATGGAATCGCACAAACTAAATGGAAGGAAGCTCCGGTCTGAGAATGCCTCAGTCACATCTTATATTTCAGTCAATTAAAAAAATAACTTCAGGTATAGAAATATAAGGCATTTCATTTTAAGTAAAAAGTTATTTTATTTATTATGCATATAAACTAACTAATAATCATTCCATCCCTCTATGAATCTGCTATAACTGCTTATCCAGTACAGAATTGCAGTGAGTATGGACCCCTTTCCAAGGCGGTCCAGTTTCCACAAACTGTACATAAGCATGCTGGTAGGTTAACTGGTGTCTGAATCGCCCATTCGGTGATTGCCTGGCTTCCTGTTCCGGTTGTCCCCTGCTGCGTCTCCAGGCCCCCCCACAACCCTGAGCAGGATAAGCGTTTGGAAGATGGATGGATGCATTATGTCAAATCTGGTCAGTCATGTGACGTCAGAAGAAACCAATTATTTCCTGATCTGTGATGTTTAAAATAGAATCTTATAATCAAATCTATAACAAAAAGCAAAACAATATGCCAGGAGTATGAACTTAGAACTTATTTCACTTCATGAACATTAGAACTAGTCCTTGGCTAAATGCAGAATGTTGACATATCCTAAAGTAAACATTAGAGGGCACTGTTGTACTTCATCACTCTAGATAGACGCAAAGCTGATGTGTATATTCTTTGTATCCATGAATACAGATGAATTACTTTAACTAGCAGTATATTCTACATAAACACTCATTTGAATTGCCAAAATTTTAATGCGATTTCTGTGACAGTCAAGGGTCAGACATATTAATAGGCAGATGTGAGGCCTGTTTGCTGAAGTGAATCTTAAGAAAATACACTCAGAAAAATATAACAAGGTTTTCTTCAGTTCAGCTTCAGACTACTGAACAGAACAATAAACATGGCTGCCTGCTTCTCTATGGAACCATTGTTATGTTGTAGATTGGGAGCATGCTTCTGATATATATTTTAGATCACTCTTCATCATTTCCCCCCCACCCCATGCTTGGCCAGATCCCCAGTCCAGTTTTATTTCTTACACCCTGTAGCATTTGATCTGCTGCCGTGGTGACATCCTAGTACTTCAAATCTAAACCAGTGACTCCTCCGTGCAGTGTGCTGGTTTTCACTGTACGGTAGTCTCAATAGCGCAGCTGCCTGTGGGTGCTAACTAGAATGCTGGCAGTACAGCTTTAAAAGCTGGGGAGTCCTGTTTCAGTCCACTGACTTAATAGACTGAGGAAAATCTTGGCATCCCCTCTCCCCCCCACAAGGCATTCACAAATGGAGGCAGGGAACTGAAACTGCAGTTCCTTCAGCTGGTTTCCAGTGACTTCTGCAGGCGCCCCCGCCAAGAGAGCTGTGCTATTTTTCTGCTGGCTGACACCTGTCCGCACTGGGTATGGCCCAGTGAGCGATTGTCGAGGTTTAGTCCAGGCCCAACATCAAAGGAGCCCCAGTCCTGAGAGCAGGAGACCACAGGGATCTTCAAGCTTTCGGGGGGCCTGTGCTCATAAGAGGCAGCAACACTGATGCCTCCACCCTCAAAAAACAGCTCAGTGTTTACTGCATTCATGGGAAATAGATATAGCATGAAATAGATATAGCATAAAATCTGCTGAAGGACATCAAATTTGTAAGTAAGTGTGTAAATTTGGCGAAGGAAGTCATTTCAGCCATGATGCAAGGGGCGAGCTGCTTCCTCCCTGCAAACCCCTCTATGTGCACTGCACTGAGATTCCTTCAGCCCACCATCCTGTTTGCATGCCGTGCGAATCCTGACATCGTCACCAGAGTGCAGTATGTAACAAACAGCGCAAGACACCATTTTATTCCATTGTTATTGTCAGTTGTTGCTCCCTGATGTTACAGGAACATCTCCACATCTGCAGCGTTGCCCACACAGCTAATAAAAACATTAAAATCAGATTTGCAGTTAGGAATTTAATTATTTGTTTATTTACGTATTTATTAATCTATGTATTTATTTATTTATATCTCCAGGATTTGTCCACCCGAAAAATATAAATTCCTGCTTATTCAAAAAAGGGAGAAAATGAAGAATTTGTCATTTACGGCATCAAATAAATTATTCAATAAAATTAGAGTAACAATAGATATTATTATTATAATCAGAATATCCATATTCATAACAAATCCATGTACAGTAGTGAAGCACACATCAATATTCACTCTTTCTGTCGGTATATACAATGTCCCAACTTATCTGTCCATTCAAGAAATAAAGAGAAGGGTTGGGTGAATATGGCTTGTCTAGGGGCTCGGACAGGACTGAGGAGGATGTGGAAGCTGGATTTACAGGGACCTGTACATGTAGATTAGCATAAGTGTAGTTGTCGCTTAGCATGACCAATGAGAAGAGAAGCGGCGATATGGGGGATAGAGTTTGGGGAGGGTACAGATCTATCTCTATTCATAAAGTTAAATAAATGTGAAGCACAACCTCAGCAAATACATGATTCATAAGCAACAAATGAAAGCAGGTAAACAAACCAGGAAGAATCGTAAGAGTACTAGGAATTAATCATAGATAGAAGATGAAAGTGATGGGATAATATTGTTATATTCTATATATACAAACATTGCTAGGTCACACCAAAATCACTTCAAAATGCCTTAATTGGTGGGGGGAAAAGGGCGTGAGAGGGAGAGACTGACGTAACAGTTGTGTGTGGTCCGGACAGTATGCATGAATGAAAGACAGAGTTCAACCTTGCTTTGTGTGATCAGCATCTATACGGGAAACACTTCCAGGACACCTGTCCTCGTGTCTCTCTGAGCCTCTCAATCTCCACAGCGTCCCTGCCGTGTAGAGATGGAGGGAGAGAGAGAGGGAGAAAGAGAAAAGAAACGCACACACTCCCAGCATACACACCCTTACACGGAATGTGTGCACACAAACCATCTATATACATAGACATACCATATGTACACACACATCCAGTATATACACAGACTGTACACGCACTTATATACACATACACGCACACACTGACATTCACCCACTACACAGAATAGACCTCTGATCTCTCTCGATATTCTTTTTTTCTTGTGATAGAAAAGAAGAATATTCAACTCGGGTGCCAAACACGTCATCTCAGTCCAGGCTTGGGGTTCGAACATGAAGCGGAACAGAAAGTTGGGCCCAAGGCTTCTGTTTGGCCACTTCATGGATGAACTGGTCGACTAGCTAGCTGCCTGGTCACGCATACGTCACTGAGAATTTGTATAAATGACACACGGGGCACCGAGGGGAAAAAGTAAGAGTCAGCGTCATCCGTGTAGTGTCTCTGACGTTTCGTGAATGAAGAGCTCCACGGAGATTGTCCAGAAATCCGACCTATCTACCTCTGACAGGAGTTACTGCCCCGAGGTGACAGAGGGAAGGGGAGACAGATCAAGGCAACGTCCAAGCCGTTGTTGGGGGCAGGGATGGAGTTGAGGGGGGGGGACATGAGGAACAACAGTTTTGTTCCAATTTGATTTCCAGGAATGAGTACTTCCACAAAAAAAGTCCAATAGGATTGTCACAAAAGAAGTCCGTTGATTAAAAAGTTGTTTCCAGACTTCTGTTAACTCATTCGAGGTCCTTAACATTATCAAAGAAAATTATAGATATGAATCAGAAAGAGTCCAGATGAATAAATAGTGCTCTGATAGGCTGATGTATAATCAAGATAACAGAAAATGACACACTTGTCTGTCCATTTTCCAGCTTCCACAGTTTCACGAAAGCCACACATACTAAATGCCACTTCCTATTTTATTGAGGCATTGTATATTGAGTCTGTTTCTGCCCAGTCAAAGACAGAGAGAGATAGAGAGCAGAGACTAAAATGGCTTACATAAAAAGATGAGGGTGAGCAAGAGGGCTGGTTTTGCTTGAACGCGTAAAAGTGGAAAGCAAACATGGAGATCTGCAAGAAACAGAATGTGCCAGGAAGTGTGAATGAAGAGTGAAAGGGTGGGGATAACAGAGTGAAGGTATCGTGTGTGACACGTATACAGCATGAAACATAAAGTGGAAAGAGAGATAAAACAGAACACAAATCATAGAGGATCTGAGAACAGGAGTATAAACTGCAAAGGAATAAAAGTACCTTCAAAGAGTATCTTACCCTTATCTCTCTCTCCCTTGGTTAAGTTTCTTCGCATATGTTTCTTCCATCAAAATTGAACACAAAACAAATTCAGCACACTGCCAATCAGAGAAGCTGTTCTTCACATGCTACAGTACAACAGCCATTGCATCATTTCAGTGGAGAATTGCTATTTGTCTTTTAAGTAACTTAATATCTAACAATAGGTGTGAATGTACAAAAAAAAGTCCAATCAGCCAATTAGAGACAGCGAATGTCAGGAAGGGACAGTCCGTCCTTTGGGATCCTCCAATGGTACCGCTCGTGTTAATGTATGCATTGACTCTGGAGCATCTGTTTTGTGAAAGGGGCCAAAGCTGTGCTCGTCCCTTTCCCTGCATTCCCCCTTTCTCAGCCAATCAGATCCCGAGGGAGGGCTTCTGAGTCCGGGCCAGGCCATTCGCAGGTCTGCCCGTACTGCATCAGCCAATTATGTTCCAGATTGGCCCCCATGACGTTGTGTGAATGGCTGGAGGAAAAAAAAAAGGGAGACAGAGAGAAGGAGGGGGGGTGTCCGATGAAGTAGTGTCTAACCTTTGCTACTGGTGACAGCTGGACTCACTGCCCTATTAGCAATCTTTCAGCAAGTGTTCAGTGTGGACTAATGTTTTAGTCAGCTTGGGTACAGCTCTGAGGCATCTGATTGTTTACCTGAGTCTCTCAGTTCTGTTTGTCTGAGGTATATTCATAGCAATGCGCATTTAATCATTAACCCTGTACACCCATGCATCTATGAATCATAATGGTTACACATAGTAGCAATACATAATTTGGACATTCATATTCAATGGAGAAAGTCACTTAAAATGAAAATCTCAGCTAAATAAATAATATAATAATAGATTGTATTTTATCAAGCTGCAAAACTTGGTGAACTATATTTTTGATAATCTGAGTCTCTGCATAATAACCAATATTTAACTTTTTACAAGCACATGAGGAAAAGATAAGCTGATAATGTATCCCTTCTTGTGCTTTATAGCTCATGTTCTTATTCGGTCAGGGCTTCAATCCAACTAGGAATCCCAGCCCTGAATGCTGCCAACCTGGAAAACTTAATCACCCACTTTCATTTTCTGACTAGGGTGCTTGACACTTGTCCCCAGCCTGCTTTCGGTACGCGGTACAGTCTGACACAGTGCACAGCTGGAAACTGCCCAGATGCACAGACTTAGGCTGGCTTTTCGCCGATCGAACTTTGATTAAAGAAACAAAACTTTCCTGTCAACTTGTGCCAATAGAACGTTGCAATATAAAAACAAATAACCTTCACACAGAGCAGGGCTGCATCAATAACCAGGCACAAGAAATTGCATCCCAGATGTCCTGCAAGTCTACCAGTATTGGCAGTAAAGGAGCTCGCAAGATATTTGAGAACATAGTTAAATTGCACTTTGAAAAGCCTTACTGCAGAAGCTTGACCGTCACAACTGGACAGGATACATACATCCTGTAAAAGCTACGATAAGTAGAACCAAGGATTTCATTTATGTTCTGCACTGTTTATATATGGGAAATGCACAGATATGTGTTCAAATGTGAGGAGTGTATGGATCAGTCAAATCCGAAAGCTACAGAGAGCACACAGTTTACTGTCACATGACACTGTTTGTGATGCAAGTCACTGAAGTCACTTACAATGATTGCATCTGTCCGCATTCTATAAAGATTTGAAATGTCATCAAAGTACTTCCCATACTGTGCCTTTTCCTTTTTAAATGTTCTTTGATGGCTACAGAAACATATAAAGCATGTGGAGTCTTCCACTGTATTGTCAAACATTCTACATTCTCAAGTTTGTTTTCTCATGATTGAAACAGATATGATTTTAATGGTCTGTAGGGCTTCTCAGAATGATATTTGTAATACACATGCAATTAACTTATCATGCGTTACAATGTCAATGTAGCAAATTGCCCGGTTGTTTATGACAACCAATCAATCAAAAAGTATTTTTAGAAGGAGCAATTCTCCCAGGATGTAAGAAAAAAACTGATAAATTTCTTTTCCCCCAGGATATACAATTTTGCTCGTGGTTTGCAACAGCTGTGCCATCCACGTTTGCATGAATGGATTGTTCTGTGTATTTTGACAGAAACAGTGAGATAGAACACTTAGACATGAACATGATAGGGGGGACACATGATGTTAGAAGGTTTTTTTGATATCACTCTTAAGGTCCTTCAGCCATGTGAAAGATCTCTGCCTTATAATACAGATGCCTAGTTGGTGGGACAAAATGTCCTCTGAAAAGCGCACCAAGTGAAAACAGCCTAATTATACTGTACGGTATGCTAAAAGTCTCACAAGAAGCTACAGGGCGTTGTGACTACCGACTAAAGCTGCCCTAAGTGTTAAGAAAAAAAACAAAGTCGAAACAAGTGCAGAGTCTTCAGTGAATCATGGCGCCTCATCTCGAGGACATCCACAATCTTAGGTTCCTCTGTTTTTAATAAGCTTCTCAGGTGTATGGTCAGCTGACAGCTGCCAAACGTCATAACAGCCATTGCAGATAATTTCAAACTATCCCGTTTAGTCTGTGGGACAGCACTCTGCAGCTGACCGTTCTGAAGGCTCCGGAGTACCCACACGAAATGGTCTGACAGGCCTGGCCTGTCTGGGGTCCCAGCTGCGAACGCTGGCACGGGACAGCACCCCTGTGGTCTGTGAGGCCGTCCCATTGTCACACATTAAAAAGAGTGCAGTACCTGATTGTTTTCTGGTCACCGGCTTTACACAATCATTAAATCTGCGCACTCAGTTCGTTGGGTAGTGGTACCTAAGGTTCGGGTTGGTGGCGAGCGTGCGCACACACACACACACACACACATATAGACAACAGTCAAAGCACCTAAAAACCTTATAAGTAAAAGCATATCCATGTGACCGATATGACACACGTACAATGCTGTACTATGAAATTATTACTTGGAAATGGCACTGCATTTTTGAAGCACCTGTTTATCACATATTGGTTCTGAGATTGAGAAGAGAAAACTTTGCATATGTCCAGTCCAGTTGAGTAATGTCCAGCCATTAATTGCTACTTTTAATTTTTCTGCACATTATTAGATATCTGAGTGTGTTTCTTGTGTCTTGTGCTCTGTCACCAAGACCCTAAAGTCTGCTAAGCGTTACACGTAACTATTATATATCTATTTATTTTACAATATAAACCTCCTGCTGGTTCCACCAGCAGAACTTTTCAAAATCCTTTTCAAAAACTTCTTAAAACTCCTGATATTAAAGGCACTGAGAAAGTCAGACCATGCTACCACGGTCCTGGCTGAATCACACTGCAATGCATTTTGTCTGGTGCAAAAATTCTGTGCAACATGGAATCGTTGGTTTTGGCATCGAATGTTAGCATGTTTTCTGAAATTAAAAGTGGCACTTTTAAGCTGTGGACAAGCTGCTTTGTAGTATGACTAATTCAGGTGCTATTTGCCAACCAATGGAATATCAGCTGACAGGAAATGAGTGTCCCTTCTGTATCCAGTGAATTATGGGATAACATGCAATGAGCATCTTTAGGAAACTATTTAAAACGTAACTTCTCTTGTTAGTATAACTTGAAATTCTATGAAAATAAAAAATACAGAAATTTAGGATTATGAACCATATATGACGAAACATTTTGAGCAGAACGGTCGTGGGAAATGAAACACTGTTTTATGCAATTTTCTCAATACAGCTCATCTAATCATCATAATTAGCTCATAAAAAGATCTCATAATATCTAAGAGGCTCCAAAGACGAGAGCATTACAGCTGCCCTACAGCACACTGACCCGAGTTGATTTTGGCCGTGATGAAAACTCGAGCTGTTGAGCTCAGGTTAAGCTGAAAGCCCTTTTCCTCTGCATGTGTGCAGTGTGTTCAGTGTGACTCCCCCTTAGATATCCATACCCCTTTCTCTTTCTCTCTCTCTCTCTTTCTGGGACAATGGGAAGGGAAAGTGTGCAATATTTTCTACCTCCGAGCAAAAAGAAGAGGAAGAAAATATATGAGGGGGCAGGGAGAGTTGCTATCATTTGTGCCCTCTGTCACTAATTTGCTGCTGGCTGTCATTGCTCTGCTTCTCCTCCTGCCAGACCCAGGCTTGACGTAGCTGGAGCCGTGCTCCCGCCTGCCATTTGGGCAGGCACCGAGAAGGGCATTGGGTTGCCACGGAGCTCTCCATTCTGGTTGAGGTGCACACGAGGAGGCGGGAGGGGAGGGGGAGGCAGGGGAGGGGGAAGGACTCCATTCCAGGGGGAGCTGGTGGAGGAGACGCCCGAGGAAGAGACTCCAGAGCCGGGAGCGATGGTCGTTCCTCCTCCTCCGGCATTCACACTGGGGTCTGCAGAACCCAGGGAGGAATACTGCTCTTCCTAGTAAGAGAGAGAGGGAAGGGAGGCGGGACACAGGGGAGGGGAAAGGGGCGGGGTAGGGTGCGGGTGGGGGAAGAGGCAGGGCAATCAGAGCAAGGGGTGTTGGGCATGGGAAGGAAGGGAGAGAGGAAGTCATAGGAGTCAAGAAGGAGTGAGATTTCGGGAGGACCGTGAAGGGGTGAACAGAAGGGTGGATGAGGTATGGAGGGGGCAGGTAATGTACAGGTGAAGGGGCGTGTGATGCATCAAGAATGTGTTCGGATGGAAGGGAAAGGCAGACAGGTGGTGAGTAAATGGGAAGTAGCCAGGAGATGGAGAGAAAGAGGAAAAGAGCCACGAAGACAGGGAGCGAGCCGCATTCACAGAGATGGAGAGAGAGAGCGGAAATGAGCTGTGAAGACAGGGAGCGAGCCACATTCAGAAATGGAAAGAGAGCGGAAATGAGACACAAAGACAGGGAACGAGCTACATTCACAGAGATGGAGAAAGAGTGTTAATGAAACGTGAAGACAGGGAGCGAGCCACCTTCACAGAGATGGAGAGAGCGGAAATGAGCCGCGAAGACAGGGAGCGAGCCACATTCACAGAGATGGAGAGAGCGGA
>JAODUD010000134.1:16227791-16244506 GCA_026784285.1 Stomatorhinus walkeri
GGAGAGAGCGGAAATGAGCCGCGAAGACAGGGAGCGAGCCACATTCACAGAGATGGAGAGAGAGCGGAAATGAGCCGTGAAGACAGGGAATGAACCACATTCACAGAAATGGAGAGAGAGTAGCGGAGGGAAATGGGGGAACGGGGAAGAAAAAGGCATGAGGGATTAAAAATCTGGGGTGACAAACAGGACAGTGTTCCCCTCTTCTCAGGGTTCTGTACAACACAGGACTACTGTGTGAGCAGCGATGAATGTACATTAGTCACAACAGTCCAGTGGTGTGTAGGGTGTCAAGTCTTTGTCAGAGTGCTGTTTAGTGCGTTATCACATTGTCTGCGCGCAATGAGTGGGCTGAGACGTGCCGTGAAGTAATTATTCCTGGGCTGGTGTGGCATTCCTTTCCATAAAAAGCTTTGGGAGTAGATTTCCTATCCCAGCTGGAGAGGATACTAAGGCCCACAGTTCACCTTGTATCTTACAGGTAGCAGCAGAGAATCATAGTATAAGCCGCTATTCCCTGCAGCATAACGAACACCAATTACCTGATTCTTTCCATTAATTTCAATGCCCAACAGACTCAATCTGAAAGACTAGATGTGAATTTTGCCTATACGTCAATGTCAAAGGTACATTTAAACTTGTATTTATGTTTAAAACGATGGGACAGCTCACTAAATTCATCTTACAAAATGACACATAGTGCTTGTCGATCATAATACAATTTAAGGCATGTAGAAGAGATCATACAAAGAGTTACACTGAAACAAAGATGCACATTGTTATATAACGTTAACACTACATGGCAAATGAGATGTTGGTATATATAAAACTATTGCCTTCAAATTAAAACAATGTCCAAACCACCAATCAGAGAATCAAACCCCCACACTCATAGACATCTCTTAACAGATTATCTATAAAGTGCTGGGTTGTCATTTATGATTAGTGGATGAGCCAAAGTTTTTATTTGGTCTTGTTAACTATTCTTACCTACATTGGCGTAGAGTAAGGTCATTGCCAATACCAGTGTGATTTCTGTTATACTACTAATCAAGTTCATTGTACAAGCCGTCATGTCCAGTCCAGTTCAGTGAAGTCTGTATTGAAGCAGTGGGAAAGAAAAGAGTTTGGTTAATTCACCTACCGGCCACCTACAGTATTGCAGTAGGTTGAAACACGGCATTAAATGTCTCTGTATGCTGGCAAGTCACATGTATGCAGGCACACGCATTACTTAGGGACGCTTGGTTATTGAGTTTGAGGAGGAGCATTTCAGCTCCCACGTGATGGGTGCAATGTGCGCACTCACACCTTTAACTGCGTTCAGCCAGCATGTTTTAAAAACACTTAATGCCGCTTTCAATGTACTACAAGCCAGTAGTGTCGGGCCCACTGTATCATCACGAAAACACTGGGAATGACGATAAGGCGACAGAGGATGTATATTTAGGTGGCTACACATTCAGCTGACAAATAAGTAGTTTAGTGGAAAAATAGGTCAACACTGATAGTTCAGTGTGCTTTGTATTATGGAGCCTGTTGTTATTTTTGACATCATATATATAATCCGCTGAAGTCGCAGTAGTAACATGAGTTTAACTGGATCAGCAAACCTTTTCTCTTCTCACTCAGAACCTTGTGGGTTTTAACCAACCCCTGGAGATGCTCAGCCCTACAAGACTGCAAGCAGCTAGCAGCAGAAAGGGTACATGCATATCCGTGCTCTGGGCGGCCGCTAAACATCCACAGAGCGATGTGTTCGGCAAACAGTCAGCTCTCCACCAACATCTGACGGACAAACGAAGTTCCCTCTGGCTACCTTGCTAAGGAAAATGTGACTTGATTGAATCTAGCCTAACAGCTAAAAAAGTGAGGAAAAAATTACACTGCCCAGTTATCAGCTTGCACTGTACCCTTTGAGCAACAAATTGAATGTGTGGCTTTACGGCTGACAACTATCACGACTAAAATATATGATAGCTAACCCTATGGCAAACTGACTGATAGGCTGACAGACAGTCTGACTGTCCCATCTGCGCTCGACCAGCAGCAAACTGGGGAACCCCGGTATTAAAGGCAGACAAGGAGAACCAGCAGGTATCCTAGGGGACAGTATCTTTACAGAGAAGCGAGACTCCAGAACCTGCCGTTGATACAGCTTGAGGCGCGCACGGCGGACAGGCAACGTCGAGGTGTTAAACACAGAAGCACACAGGGCACGTCCACGCGGCGTTATAAGTGCGCTGCCAGCAGGGTTAGTAACAAACACGGAAACAGAGACACGAGCACACGGACTCACAGACCCATAGCCATCTCCCCAGTGCTTAATCCTGCAAGTACATCATGTTCAAGACTCATATTTCACTTTAGCTATTGGTGTCATTAAATGCAAACAGAAAAAAACCACAACAAGGAAGCCACAATGGCTGACATTTTTAATTACTTCAGTGCCTAAAGAAAAGGGCAGCCTATGCACTCAATGACATGCATAGTAATATTAATATACAGTCTGGCTAGTTCAAAAAAAAAAATAAGATGCACACAAGAGCTTAAACTAAAAGACCAACACAAAAACACCATTGATATAAAAGAAGGCTACTGCATTGCCTACTCACCTCACACGGAATGTACGCTACACAGGACTTGGTGAGACTCACAGCATCAAAACGAACATGGCCACACGCACGGACTGAGCAACGACAGGAAGTCCACACGCACGCCACCAAGCACACACACGGGCATGCACACGCACGCACGCACAGGCACAGTGGATGCACCCACTCTGGGTACTGGGTTAGATACGGAGATTTCCCATAATGTTCCTCACGGGTCAGGAGGGGGAGGGGGGACGGTGACCTGAAATAAATGGCTTGATGCTTTTTGTCAATCGATTCCTTTATTGTGACAAGAGCAGTTTGGTTCAAGTTGTTTTGGTGAGAAGGACAGATTGTGTATGTCAGTTATCCCAAAAGTAACATAGAAATGATTTGCAGTGAGAATGTAATCTGGAAAATGTGTCCACAACATTTAAAAACAGAAATCAAAAAGGGATAAATTCAATCCAAATCTGTTAGAATATTAATTGAACAACATGTCACTACTAAATTTATCATTCACTAATGGGACAAAAAGCTAAAATAAAGTATCTGCCTCGTGGCTCTTTGCTTGGCCGTCCAAGGGCAAATTCAGACATAATGGAATTGTGTATTTGTGTAAGTATATGAACACATGAGAGTGTAACTGTATCTGTCAGTCTGTCTTTAAGGTCAGAATTACGCCAGTGTCTTTTAGACTGGGGTGTCAGGCCAATTTACCTCCAGGAAGAATGTGCCCCCTCATTAAAATTTCTGATTTATACTCAGTTAGTCACTTGTTCTGTTGCTGATTTTGTTGCCAATAAAGGGTACATTGGTGCATATAAACTAGAGTCTGGATGGGAGTCTTACCCCCCAGCACTGCACGCCTCTTCCTTTGCACTTTTCAAGATGCTTTGAAACTTACAGGAGCATCAGACAGATGTAGCCAGAAAACCTCAAGTAATACTGACAGCGGCTGCAGAGAAGCAGCTAATTGTTTTATCACCTACAGTCACCGTGATGTAAAGGTGCTAGAACTGCATGCGCAATTCAAAAGACCGTCGAGCTTCATCTATTTCGAACTGTTACAGTTTGGGTAGCACTCAGCCCAGCTTGCAAAATTACACCGTGTTCAATTCACGTATTCAACTAATGTAGCAGTTTAGTCAAGTAATTGTTAAGTAGCTGATGTCAGTAGTTCAGTGCTCGTCACCACTGTATTCATCTGTCACACGTGTGTGTATGCAGCATGTTCATTTTTCTTACACTGTGTTTTATATGTCCATCTGTGCATGTGTGATCTGTCAGTGTATGTAAACATATCCAAAATAAGATCAGATGTGTAATGTACATGTGTAGCTCTGTTAAATTTGGGACCAGCTGTAAAAATGTGGAGCAAAATATGTTTCTCTGCCAGCAGTTCCGACAGTTTGTCTTACCTCTCCAGTTTATCAAAAATTGTTAATTCTTAATTTCAGACGGAGAAAAGATGGAAAGATATGGAGAGATGGAAGACAGAAAGAGAATGTTTTGGAGTAAAGGCATTTTTAATTAAAGTTATCAATCAGCAATTTATGAAAAGGTACGGGCGAAAAATGTCCATATGGAATAGAGTTACAAATGTGTTTCACTGACTGGCAAACTGTACAGTCTCACTGATGTCGCCCATTGCAAAGCATTATGGGAAGTCTCCGTATTTCTCTGCATGTTCATGATCCAATGTATTCTGGCATGACCATCTGTACAGTTCCGCTGTCAGTGTGTGATGCGTGTCAAATCTGTTAGTGTTCCTATGCTGAAATTTTGTTTTCAAGACGCAGGTTTATACACCGATATGTATGCCATTTACAGTTTCGGCCGGTTCTGTAGTAAACAATCAGCTCCATATCAAGCTTTTTTTCGTCTTATGCCATTATGAGTAAGACATACTCGCCATCTTTTGGCTAAATGTATTTGTGCCATCAGACAACATGTAGAAAGAAACCTTTTCGCTGTAGGCATATGCATTAAGCTAAAATTAGGAATCAAGAATGTGCACGGTCCATGATTTCATATTATGACACCCCAAAGATTTAATATGTTTAAGGTTATCACTTATAAGCGCTTTAAAAACACTGTACCCACAAAATACGTGTGAAATACAGCTTTTTATAAATTAATTTTACGGGTGATTGAATACGTCACGTTTTAGATTGGCAACGGGTTTAAACCAATTTTTCACAGTTCGTCATTAGCAAAACGAAGAGCACATAGGTGTTTATGAGGAGCTGAGGAACCCGCTAGAGCAACTCCGGCCGAGAAATCCTGGCGTTTTGTGTGCGACATACGCTGTCGCTGCAGTCCCAAAGGAGCGGCGGGAGATTTCCTCCAATTTACAGTGGAGAGACAGTCGATTATTGCATGAAATTAGCAAACCCCATTTGATTAAAAAAGAATGAATAAACACTTTCAGGAAGGGATGAGATACGTCACAGCACTGTCACATTCGTTAGTCCTTCCGTTTATCCGTGGGTCCGGCAGTCCGTGAGTCCATGCGTCCGTCCGTGTGTGGATGCGAGTCAGAGAAGTGTGTGAGAGTTGTGCGTACAGTGCGTGCTGCAGTATGGCTGGAAGTATATAGTGATGTTGTGCGTTACAGTACTTTTTATTTTTAAACTGATTTGTATTTGTATTACCTGTGTACTCGGGGCGGAACGGGCGCAAGACGGGGCTGCACTAGGATGGACTGCTGCCTCCCCTAAGAGAAATCACCGTATCTCATCAACACAGAGAGAGGAGAAATGGAGAGATGGAGGGATGGGGGGAAGGGGGACGGGGAGGGAGAAAATGAGGGCATGTGTGCGGCTTGTAGGGTAAAGGGGTTAGAAAGGGTAGGGGAGCTGTGGGTTGTCGAAAGCCAAGAATACTTAACGCACGCGCGCGCGCGCACGCACACACGCACACACACACACACACATATATACACACACACCCCTACAGGCACGCACACACAGAGACATCCAATCAAACAAACTCAGAGAAAGACACCCGCCAAATAAGAAATACAGACCACAACTAGCACATCACAGCATGCTGTAAAGTTGAAGCAAACAAGTTGCCACCAGCATGCCGGAAAAAGCAGCGTCACATGAGGTCAACGGGGACCGTTTCTGTTCGCTTGCAGGTGACATTCAACAACATACAGTCAGACCGGCAACAGCTGCAAAAGCGAAGCAGGTGCACGCTACGCCACAACAAATTTATAGGCTAATATCGGAATTCGTAGCAATCTGGGTCCAAAGCGTGCCGTTCCTTGAACATGGCTGTCAGTTTCCACCCAGCAGTCACACGGACAGCAGCATTTATGCCGACATGCTGAACACATGCACAAAAGGCAAAAAAACTGCAGGTAACTTCTACTTTTATGTGTAATACAAGCTGTGGAAACAGATGATCATTCAAATATATAAAATAAAAACCCATATAAACCAAATAAAGGGATACACATCTGAGAACAAAGCTATACATACCAACGGAAAATTACCCGTTAGCACACAGTGGAAGCAGGTATACAAACACGGCGTGGAAACAGCGAGGGTAACACAGAACATGTAGAGGAACGAGTGGTACTTCATAGCGAATGGTTTGACATACACAACCAACACGGGGGAAACGAAATGTTATAACAAAAGAATGGCATGTCAACATGCTGCGTGAGCTGCACTTTTGTGAAGGACACACAGAGAAAACCTTTTTTGTTGCTCTTAGTTTCACACGGTTATTATTCATAGCGTCTTATTTTCATTAGTACTAAATAATGTGTACAATTTGCGCAATAAACATGTAACTGGAACTGGAAAAAATAGATGCTTAACCAGCGCAAAAGTCAGCTTTATCCTTACTCTCACACTCAGTTTCACAGTTTTCTAAATTTTTATTCGAGGTCATCACCATCTACATATTTAATCATAAAGGATAACTTTAAAATGCAGTACTACTATTCTTATTACATGTATATGTACACCCAGGTACATAGAGATTTGCGACAGCTAGGTTAATAAACATCATTATTGTATAAGGACTCTTAAGATTCCACCAGTGCAGAAACCGAATCTTAAAGAAACTTCATCGATTATGGAAAGGCAAACTTCTATGACGCACATTAAACAAAATGTTTCATGTGATTTGTGGACGCATTTTGTGGTTCAGTCAGTGACGTCACTCTCTAGCCCAATACCTCGAACCAGAAGATAGCAGTTCTAAGGCCCGAACGGGACTTTGCGACTGGTCACTTGTTTGTAACCATCTTCAAACTCTGTTAAAGCCTGACCTAATTTATATACATTCAGTTTAGTTGATTAAAATTCATGCTTTTTATGTTAGAGCTCGCATTCTCTGCCTTTAAAGGAAATCATTTACTGGTGTGCAATCCCTTTTTGGATTCACTCTCAAAATAAGCTGAAAAAAACTGTTCTTTAAAAGGACAGTCAAAATACATCAGGCACTCATTGGCACAATGGGCGGCTCGATATTTCATTCCATTGTTCCAGTTTTTCACACGTACATTTGCCGCTGTTCAGAAATGTTAACAGTAACGCTTTATAAGTTCTGTGGAGCTGGAAAGGAGAGTTACAAAAGGGTTATGACGGTTTATCAGATTATCACTTTGGCTACAATTTTGCCTGTTTACCTAATACATAATATGACCGTGATATTAGTTTTTAAATGTATATATATTTTTTGTATACAGTCAATAATAGTGTAATCATACTTCCTAGGTATATCTGTTGCCTTCACTGTGTCTGTCCACTCTACGGCTCTACAATTATAGTTGCTTCGACTTTAAAAGTTAAACTCTTTATATTTCAAGCTTAAAATTTTCATTCTAAGAACTGAACCTAAAATAGTTTGTCTTAGCATGACAAGGGGAGCTGTCCCTATATTAACATACCAGGGAGTTTATATCTAAAACATTATATTATACCAGTTAACTAGGAGGGCATTAGCTAAGCAACACTTTAGTCATAAATAGTCATGAGAACTTCCATGACTTTGGACCAATCGCAACTCAGCAAAAAAAAAAACCCACAAAGGCCATGACAACTGCTACACGTAGCATAGCAACAGAACAGCAGAATATGGCTTTGTCTGGCAAGGGTTTCAAATCCACACATTTGCAGAAGCTGTGCCGTTGTGCTTTTAATAGGGAGTCTTCAGAAGTTAAATATCCCACCATATAAAAGGGTCAACAGTTAAACTTTAAAGCGTGTAAAAAAACCCTAATGAATAGATATGGAGGATCAGTAATAGGCTTCGAGCACATGTCTGCTGCATCTGAGGTCAGAAAAAACAAGCCTTTGTTAAGCTAATGACAGTCAGTTGGTTGAGGAGGTGCCGTCACCCTGCTTACCCTGTTTTCCCGCTGGTAAAGACACTCCTGGGAAAGAAGAGTGATTGTGCATCTGTGTCAGAACACAAACAGCACCGGAGAACCGACTGCTTATAAACACAGCATCAGTGTATGCTCCTGCAACAGGACTAGGTCAGTGGAGCGGCTAGACAAAATAGCACGACATCACAGACACCCATCACATCAGACACTGGGGCAGCCCGTCAGTGGCAGATAAGTGTTCCATAAGGAATTTACATCTATGTTTTTATATAAAAGTTATTCTTGGCTAAATTATTTGATGTTAAAATTAAGCAAAAATATAAATTTACTGCATATATCGCAAACATGTAGGTTGATATGTGCCCATTATGTGCTGAAAAAGTATTATGTTCCAGAGATTAAACTATTTGTATTTTTTAATGTTTCCTCGAGAGCTTTTCAGTCTTATGAGATGCTGAAAGTCTTTCTCACTGATTGAGTGCCACTGCATTCTTCACCAAGCTGCATCTTTCCAGTTTGAGCCAGAGTCAGTGATCTCCTGCTTGTAGCTTTTTATGGATGCCCAGCAGCAAGTGCCGGAGCAGTGGGAGAGCGCGGCTGACTTTCCCGCACGCTAGACAACCATGTTGCGCTGTCAGCATTTTCCGGCGCGGGGAAAACAGTATGTCACGGTAAACGTCTCTCATCTGATTAGTGGCACGGCGGGTCTATGCCCCTACTTACCTATCCATTACTATGGCTGCTTTTTCATTCAAATGCACACTAATGCTAGCTATCGGAATTATTACTTATAGGAGACAGGGATGTATGCTTTTGTGGACAGACAGCAGGCACATGATATTGAGAGATGACCGATGACCAAACCTTTGATAGAAAGGTGTGGAGGTGCTGAAGAATCTGGTGAAGGGAATGACAGACACAGGGCAATTCAGCCACAAAGCGATTGGAGTTTAAGTAGGCACTATTTGTGTATTTTGGTAATAAATGATGACAATAAGTATGGAGGTTTAAAATCTATTTATTGAAAGTTAAGTTCAAAACGCTTTGAGGTTGGATTCAGTCAACCCTTAGCACAAGACATATGTCACACTGAAAAATCATCGTACAGATGGATTAATATTGGCACACGGAAACCTTTCAACAGAAAGAACCTAAAGTGGACAGACAGTGGACAGAGATACGGAGAAAGGGACAGGACCACGGCACAAACGGAGGGGGGTGAGGCCGTTTTTAGCCAAACTGATTGACACGCACAGATGAAGGGACGCCGGCATGAACGCCAACACAGGACCGACAGCGAGGAGAGACGCTAGAGCCGGCCAACGGACCAGCGGCAGCAGCAGCAAGACAGCCGGAAAAAAGGGAGACAGTCAAAACAGAGGGACGGAGACACGAGCCAAGCTGTCATATGGACAAAGCGCAGACAGAAAACAGACCTGATCTGCAAACATCCGGGGTTTGAGCTCAGGAACCGGGCCCCCTCTCAGCTCGTCCTCCACGGCCATGAGCCTACAGGAGAGAATACAGAGCATTCAACGCTTAGCCATGCGATCACCAAATGGGGGGGCGCTTCCCAAAACCATGCAAAGCTTTGAACCAAAAAACGAAGGATCAGACTTGGGCAAAGTTTTTCGGCAGTAGCAGAAATCAGTTAATCATCTTTGTGAGCAATGATGCTGAATCCATGAAGTTTTGTGAGGCTTCAGATGATCTACGATATATCATATCGCGAGGGTGAAATGTCAATAAAACTATAACAATCGGGGAAAAGAAACTTCAGAACACTGCCCTCTTAAGCATCTTGTTATTTTCTGCAGGTATTGCACAGCAGTATGAGCGACACCTGTGGGGATGTGACCATGCATGAACGCATGGCTCCAACTGGACATTATCTCGATGACCCACCTGGTACCAATTAGCTCATTATGTGAGTATGATTGTTTTGCTTGTATAAATAACCCATGGTACTATTGAAGGCATAATTCTGAAGTGTTTGTGTGCGGGATTCATTGTGAGGCTCTACTAAAACAGAATCCATCAGAGCTTGGACCCCGATCTCCATTATTTTGATAAACTATCATATATCATAATTAAACTATTATTTATGGCCTATCGTAGTACTGAATTTTCACTCCTTTTACAATCTCTGTCTGCAGCAGTAAATATGTCCCTGAAGTCACTGTTCTTATTTGTAATTTTTAGCTAAAGTTGTTTTTGGGTAATGGCTATTCAAGACTGCCTTGTAAGAGGGGGTCAGATTCGGTAAACCAAGGGGGCTTCTGATTTAAAGCCGTGTCTCTATCCTGACTGCCACATGGGATTTATCCATGTAGGTTTACGAGCGCTGCAGCAAAGCTTACTGCTCATTACGCACAGCACTGGGTGTGAAAGAAACGTTACAGAAAATGTACTGCCGGAAAAATAAAAAACATCTGTAAGAATATCCAATACTAATACAAGTAACTGTACATATGTCATGAAATAAAAATTTGAGCATTACTACAAATGAATCAATCCTGAACAGTTTGAAATATTTTTACTGCTCTAGGCTTAAAGCAGAAACATCGGCGAAATATTTATTTAGTCAGAGAGCTATTTCATCATAATATATTAGCAATATGGATGCAGGAAAAGACTTCTGCACTTTTTGCAAGTTATAATTGCTAATGTGTTTCCTCCGGATATTCCCATGTCCTCCTGCAGTCCTCCTGCAGTCCAGAAGATGCGGTTAGGAACTGGCATCGCTCATTTGCGCATGGTGTGTGATTGAGTGTGTGCCTTGCGATGGTCTGGCATTATGTCTAGGATATTCTGTGCCCTCTGCTTCCTGGGACAGGCTCCAGGCTGACTCTATGCTGGACTGGAAGATGGGCAGATGGATAATATGTGTGAATACATGACAATGTAGTAACATTGTCATGTGTTCCATCCATGTGGTACCCTCTGTACAGATGGAATTCACATTAATTTCTCACTGGTTTGGTGCTGCTTTCGTTCTGTGTTGGCACCGAAGAGCTGCTCTGTGCCATCACTTAGTCAAAAAAAAACAACACGTACTGAGCTCAGTAGAGATGTGCAGATCGAAACTGAAATAATCATTCTTTCGATATGACTTTAATTTTGAAAATATATTCAATTCAAAAACGTTTCACCTAGTAATATAATTCTTTATAATATTAAGGAGAGCAGGATATGACCTGCTTCAGTCAGGGCCGCCCATTATGGGGAGAAAGGGAAGGAATTTCACAGTGATAGTTACTAGATAAATGAGGCTATTGATCTGGTGGCACATCCCCACCCCCGGCTGAAAAATTTTATCCTTAGTCCACCCAGGGCAAATATTATTGTTTGCATCCCCCACCCCCACCAGCTAAGCAAATTTTACCATCTAGACTGGTACAGAATGTCAGTATTTGGATCAAACTGGATTGAAAAGAAAATCAATGGTATGACCGGTACCTACTGCCAAGCCCTGTGTAAGAAATGTAACCTACGCCAGATGTGCAGTATCACACATAAAGGCAAATAGCAACCAGCTCAGGTGAGGAATCCATAAGGCATTGAAACATTCTCGACATAATTTGCCAAGATTGATGGTGGTATTCAGTACTGTCATTTATGACAAATCCATATTGAAAATCCATATCAAACACCCATTTGAGTATAATTAATGTGTATAAATTGACATTCACTCTTTCTTTATCTGTCTCAAAGAAAAGTTACTTCTCACAAATTTTTATCTTTTTAATGACTTCACTTGTCTTTCTGTATTTTAAAAGGACTGAGTGAAATTTTAGCTAATCGTTTAAATATTCATTAATGGGGTGTTAATTAAATGGGTTTTATTATGAAGACATCATGCTAAGCTGTTCTTTTTTAGGAATATCCATCCATCCATCCATCTTCTATACTGCTTATCAAATACAGGGTCACCATGTCTTAAAAATGTATAAGTCATATAATGTATAAGTCATCTCTAAGTTACTGAAAAGGTTACACCAGCATCTATATCTAGAAGAAGGTTCATATGAATATCTCAGCATAATTCTATGTCAGTGGTGTACAACAAATGCTACAAAGATAGTTAAGCTACCACAACTTAGACTGTGCACTACACACTGTCACGCTTTGGGGGGGGGCGAGCAGGCAAGCAGGCACGGATGTCCGGGATGAGGGCAGGACACAGGATTTAATCGGCTGGAAGGCAGGACAGGACGGAAACACCAACGGACATCGGGTAACATTAGGGTAACGTTAATGACACATCCACGGAAACGAACACAGACGCCGACTAAATAGCGCAGGAATCACTCGACAACAGGTGCCCACAATCAGGATCGGACACGAGGTAACGAGGGGGGCGTGGCACACACGAGGCTCGGACGGGTGGATCATGACACACACTTCATTCAGAAACCTGATGTGACTGAAATTCTGTATCGTGTATACAGCTCATTTCGGTTCGTTACTGGAATATCACGTCAGTTGTGTCGTCTGTCGTTTCATTCCAGCTGTCTGCAAGCCGCCTTTCCACGCCCATGTGGACAGACAGAATAAGGAGGGGGTACTTGTGCTGCATCCAGCTGAGATACTGCCACCAAAACTTCAACAATTAGTGTTTTGTTCTGCTTAAACCTGAAGGTTTCAGATACATGTTGTCTTTCTACTTGTAACTGGGATAATCTTGTACTGGCTGATGCACTGGGGAGCCTGGGGTGTCTGGCTGGTTTAGCCACTAGGGTCTTGATTTAAAAACTACCCAAAAGTAGACAAACTCTCTGCCACAGATTGCTCAGCATTTGGTGTCATGTTTGTGCTTTGTAAAGATGAGAACTTGACTGAAATATTTGGACTGTGTAAATATCAACATCCTAACATTAGGCTATTACGAAATATGTTGTGAATTTCTTCTGTTCCCTTAGGTAACGGGAATTTAGTGAGAATGTGGTAATGCTGATTTCTCATATCTTCCGATCTCCATTGGGAAATGATCTATCTGATTGTAATATACATTCACAGTTTTGTACTCCAGGGGTAACACTGGTAAAATATTTAAACCTTTTAATTTAATGCATGGCATACAAGACACAGCCTGGCCCGTATCTATTTCATATGACTGGTTTACTTGCATTTCCATAAAGAAGTACATGTTCTTTCTTAAATCTCACAAAGAAGCTGAGGAAGCTGGTGATTGTGCTTCACATATCATTATATTACACATTTTGCAAGGTAGCTTTGCAATATTTCAGTTTAGTATCACCACAGATCTAAAGTTAAACATTCCTTGATAGATTTTACTAGACGTCCTGTATCTCACCTACAAAGAGATCAAATTGATTATTGCCATAGATAGACTCATGCATCTACATTAGTGGTAAGCCGTGTTTATAATTGTTCTCCTTCCATATGCACAAATAAGTCACATGTGTTTCCCTGTTATCTACTGTATATATACAGTGTGAGTCCATTTTACAACAACTCCTTATTTAGCGACTGAGTTCCGTTCCAACAACCAGGTTCTTAAGCGAAATGGTTGCTAAGTGAAAATCTCAGCGGCCTAGGTGTGACCATGGTTATGCTTATGACTTTTCTACAAGCTTCCATACTCAATTTCTTTTATCCTACAAGAAGTGGACATTTTCAACAACATTTTGTAAATTCTGCTTCAAAGATCTCTCTCACTCCGACTTATGTTGGTGTCGGTGGTAATTTGGATACCAATGTGAGCATCGTTTGGAAAGTGACACTTTTATCGCCATCATATTTGCAAGTGGCGGTTAACCAAGATATTCTCTAAACAAGCACTGGTTGTAGTTGCTTTCCCACCCATCTGCCTTTCCTTCTTTCTCTTACCTCCACCTCCTGTCACTGTCCATCCCCCCGTTTACCTGTTGATTATTCCTTTAATCTGCGAGTCTTTCTCTGCCTGCTGCTGCCTCAGCCTCCTCTCGCTGTCGTCCAGCCGGGACTGGTACTGCAGGAGGATTTTACTGGTCTGCTGCTCCTGGGAGAGCAGCCTCCTCTCGTACTCCTCCAGCTTCCGGTGGGACATCATCAGGCGCTCCTTTAGAGAGTGGATTTCCTCCTCGTACTCCCGTACCTGAAGGAGGTGGGAAGACGAGGAGGGGCGTGAGGACGGGGCCGGGTTCGGCGGCTCCCGAAGGTGGCGAGGACATTTCGGAAGCACATTATCACATTCCTGCTTTTGATCATTGTGTTCACCATTCTGGAGGCACAGTGACACAGTGTAGATTTATTCTGGTAGTCCCCAAGGTACTAAGATGTCATAGTAGACCAGTACATCAGAGTATATACTCAGATTCATTCTGTCTTAAATCAAATGCAATTATCCGCTGCAGAACCAGCTTTAGGTGTGATGGTACGAAATGACAAAGGCCCTTCAAGGACACAACCTCATATGGAGGGAGAAGCAGAAAAAGGGGCCATATATCTCAAAATAACAGAAACATTACAACAGAAAAAAACCTTATAATTACTGTACTGTGCTTTTTCGAGGCGTACATACAAAACAGTTGGCACGGAGGTGACGAGTGCGTCACTAACTCTAACTAGGTTGCTCAAAACAATACTCATCCAAAACGAGAAAAAAAAACAGGCAAGTTTGTTTGCTTTCTATGAGTCATTATAGACACAGTTCAGATTTTAAAGCTAATATCTACATTATTCATGAAGTTCTTCTCCGGCACCATCTGTTCAGTTCTGGGAGACGAGGCCAGCATTCTCATGCCTGTGCAGTGGACTGAGAGGCTACCTCTGAACGGGACGTGACTCATGCCTCTGGGAGAAACCTGAGAGTACTCGCACCCAAAGAGTATCGAAAACCGATCGCTGATCCGAATGTGATACGAGTGAGTCATAGGGCGGCGGAATGTGCAGACAGAAGGCGTCCTCTGAAATCTTAACTGCCGTTACACATTAAATGGGACAATGCAGAGTGCCAAACGGCTAAGAAAGGAGGTGCAGGAAACGTGGGGGGGGGGTGGCCAGGGGTTGACGGACAGATGTACCCTGTCCAAGCGAGACTCGTCCATGCTCTTGGAGTATTCTTTGAGCTTAAAGTCCTCCCGGTCGATGCGTGACGTCTCGATGTCAGCGGACAGGTGGGGCATGTTGGAGACCCAGGCGACTGTTCGCTCTGACGCCGGAGTGGGTGGGTTGAGTGTAGAAGGTGACTGTGACCCCTACGTGCAGTACAATAAAAATCAAACAGCAAAATGGAGCTTGGAAATCATCTCATCCAGAGAAAGCAAGGCAACTGAGACAGTTAATTGAAAACTCATGATATGAGGACTTAACTGGATTAGTTCAGCCCTTGGTTGATTCATAAGCAATACAACAGGCTCCCATAAAAGATCTTTTTTTTATAAAAGCTGCAGGATGCCATTTAATTTAAATTCCACACCAATAAGACAGATAAAATGACATTGGAGTATCGTTTACGTGAGAAAGTAGCTCAGCTCTAGAACGGCAGGCTAATACAAAAAAGACATATAAGCTGGATCAAAACGTTGTGCGTAATTCTATCTGTGACATTATCTGAGTTCTTACCCGCAATATCCCCCATGTTCTGTCAACCATTAAAGTGTGTACAATGGAAACACGGAACACGCGAATGGAAACAAATAAATGGCATGTTAAAGCCGGCATGGCAAATGGGAACACCACGGAACCTGGACGGGACACGCGACACGAAATGCCAGAGTAAGATGGGGATGATGAAATCAGAGAAATCAGAGAATGCCACATTTCCATCACCCTGGAATAGATAACACCGTGATCCCTGACAAAATAAATCTGTAAGAGCTGTTTGACGTCTGAGAATAAGGGCAAAACAGGGCCGGACTGTGCTGAGCATTGAGGAGGATAGCGATCGCTTAAATGGGAGGGTTTATCGCAGGAGTGAATGGGGAACAGTAGCCCCCACACATCTTATCTCTCTGTGTTGATGCTCTGCCTCTTAGACTCCTTACTCTTCTTGACCTCTAATTTCCAGACAATGGGACACAGGTCTGCTTCATGTTTACACTGATATATCGCTGCTGCGATTTTTATTCATTATTAATTTTGCTCTTTTCAGCCACATTTAGCAAGTATAATAAGTAGTTAAATTATGTATAAATGAAAGAAAATGGCCTGCAGCCCTGATAAGCATAAAGTTACAAGATGGATGGATGGGTGGATGGACAGATGGATGGATGGATGGATGGATGGATGGATGGACATGGAATATTGGTTGACACGTTAGGATGTGAGATGACACAAATTAATATATATTAAATATAAATCAATAATATCTTGATGTAAAAATATTTTCCAGGTTTTCTTGGACTTTCTTAAAACATCAATATTTCTGGAGAACTTGTGATACTTGCAGAACAGGAGGGACACCCGTGACACGAATAATAAATAATGAATATCAATGAATTATAGTGATAATTCCCATCTCCAGTTGTCTCATCACTAAACAAAAAAAAAAAGTTTGAGTTTTTTTCAATAAATGCATTTTCATTGTCAATAAAAACACCACAGTTTGAATGTAAACCGCAAAGGAGAGGCTAACAATCCCTTAAACATCTTTGACGGTATTACCGCTAGTGATGCTATCTGTGTCTTATCACAGAAAAGCACGATTCAGACTGTCAGCGGACAACATTCTAGAAGACCCTTGCTGATTTTGAAGCTATGAGGCGATGCTAATGTGATTAGCGCCTGGCTGTTCTGCTCCTGCCCCCCCGCCCCCCATGCCC
>JAODUD010000134.1:16260952-16271746 GCA_026784285.1 Stomatorhinus walkeri
GGGGGTACCCATTGCTTTCTTGTGGTAGTGAGGGCAGGTGAAGCAAGAAGAGAGGGTCAGAAAGGGAAAGAGAGCCCACTGACTGGAGGCTGGTGTGAGATGGGATGGGGGGAGCAGGAAGGAGGGGGTGCCCAGCAGTGAGGGCAGGAGGGAGAGGTACTCACGGATTGTCGGAAGGGTTGGGGGGGGGCAGTGGGAGGGGTCTCCATGCTTGGCTGCTTCCCGGTAGCTATGCTCTTGCGGCGGGCGCGAGCGTGCTCTGAAGGAGAGAGAGAGAGAGAGAGAGAGAGAGAGAGAGAGAGCAAAAGACGGGCCAGGTGAGGTGGAGGGAAAGAGGCAGTAACACAAAAAGGCCAAGAGATGGCAGGGTTAATCCGGGAGCTGATATCCATAATTGGGGCTCATTTTTCTTTCTGGAAGACAGCAGGATGGCGGGAGCGACGGAGGAGGAGTGTGTATTATCACCGGTTCAGCATGACATACCGACACGGCCTTCTGTCAAGCAAATGCTAGCGATCGGCAGCATTCAAAGTGCGGGGTGAACCGGTCACGAGCGAAAATGGGCGCCTGCATGGGAAGGCCGCTCGCCAGGCTCTGTGTGTAAGCTGGTCGGCTACAACGCCCGCATCTCACTGGAATGAAAACCAGCGGCGGCCATGCACATGACCTGTTACGTTACAGAGGGCGTCGCTGGACGGGTGCAAGGAACAAAGGCACAAAAAAACAAGAAGCCAGCGTTGTGCAGTGCCTAGATGAAGGACTCCCTCATTACTGTTCACCTCTCCTGCATATTCCGCCTCCCTGAATCACTTCTCCATCAGATCAGTGATAACCTCCTTGCATCTGGGAATATGAATCTGTTAGCACTCTCCATCTCTCCCTCATGCTCCTTCTCTCCCTGGCTCCCTCTCCCTTTCTCCCACGCACGCCTTTTACATAATTCCAGTGGCACATTACTCGCTCTCCTCTCCTCATTCTGCTGCTTTCCTTCTCGCTCTTTTTCACCACCTTGTCCCCTTCCTGTCCCTTTTCTCCTCCCCTCTGGCTTCGTCCCTTCTATCCTATGACTGACAATATTCTGTTTCCACCCCAGTCCCCCACACCAGGCCTTAAAATCTCCAGCGATTTGAAAGTCACTCCTTTGAAACATTTTGTATCCACAAAGCACAACTGGAGAAAAAAAAAGCTTCATTCAGCAAAGGAGCGACAGAAACTGGTGAAACTTCATTCATTTCGCTTTTGCTGCCCTAATGTATCACCAAGGTCATTGCAAACTCTAATTCCTCCTGCAGTGCAACCATATAAACCCACAGGCACAATTAACAACAGATACCCAGCAAACCCCTTCATTACCATTGATGTTATTCCAAATAAAGCCCTGTGATTCTGGCATGAGGAAGCAACCCCTGCGTGTAGCTGTTCAGTAGTTACTCGGTAAATACAAATACATCAAATAAGACATACAAGTAATCATTTTATTCGCATACAAAACAAGATAGCAATTGTGCCTTTTCCTGAATTAAGCTTTTATGCAATATGTAGAGAACATATGTTGTATTGATAGTGCTGTCCTGCAGTTTTCTTTATGACCTTGAAATTTCTCTAGCCGGAGTAATTAAACATTCTGGCTGGAAGAAGAAGAAATCATGTTTGCAATTTAACAGGAATCCTGAACTGTAACATGATCTCAGATCATTAAAAGGCGATATAAACCAGTAAACACAAGGTTAATGAGAAGACCAGAATGAGACCCAGCAGGCATATACATTTACTATAAAGAACTGTTAACTATAATCATATAACTATAATCATATAACTAGTTACAAGCACTCAATTTCACACTTACAAATGAATACAGTCCTTTTCCACATTTATCAATGAACTCTTGCCTTGCCTTGAAAAAAATGATCTATATGTTTTTTTTATTTAAAAAAGGACACTATAGGCCAAAAGTATTTTAATTGTGTTTTCATACAGATCGTACTCTGTTACTATCCTACTTAAATGTTGCTATTCCCTTAACATACTTACTAAAACTGAAACGGTATGAAAATTTATTCACGGTTATAGCGACCAAAATTATCATGGTTATCAGTATTATTGTGGTATTGTTAATATGTGCTGAAAATGGTCAAAAAGAACTGATACAGAAATTGAAATATTTTCACCAAGATTTATACTGAAAACCACAAATAAAATTAGTAGCACTATGCTCTCTTTGTTTGTTGTTGCATGCACATTAAAATAATAATGCCGCCAATAGCTAATGAAAAACATATCAAACATGCATTGACATTAAACCTTCGGAGCCCTGTCACTGCATTCCGCCATGTTTTCACTGACACAAAACAAACCCACCGTGCTGCATCTGCACACCTGTATTCCGGAGTCTGTCGCTAACTTTGGTTGACACTAGACAGGATTTAATGTCTGTTTTTCAAGACGCAGAAATCAACCATGGTTTTAGTTTTAATTAAAATTTGAAGGAGTAATACTCACTGTAGGGTATTTTACCATGGTTTTCAATTAAACCGGTAACTGTTTCATCCTTAACACACACCATAGCCACAAAACTTCATACAATATGCAAACCCACATCAGGTAATTTACCTTAAATTAGAGATTACTCAAGATTACTAAAATGCTCTTGCATTTTACATGTAATTTCCTGATATGAAGACCCTGGACACTGGGCTACAGCACAAATACGGAAAACATAAAAAATTAGCTTGATTGTGCATACTTTTAATGTGGATATATTGTGCACATGGTTAGTACACTAATGGAGAACAACTATATGACTGGAAAAGGGCTAATTATAGGATATATGCCAACACCTAGAACATACAATGCGAAGCAAAATTATTCATACATGTCGCATAATATGTCCAGTAAAATCCATGTCTCATTCTCCCCTTTTCTGAATTCTGGCTCTTTGTTTGGTTTCCATGGTAACAATTCCAAGTACCTTCCATTTCAGTCATCCGTAGACATGTAGCATAAAGAATAAGAATAGCACATAGAACAGAAAGCATGTAGCACCGAACACATACACATATATATATATACACACACGCACACACATACATCCTAGAATAAATTTGCCATAGCAGAGGACAACATTTGAATACAGAAGATGTATTTTACGCGTTCTGGAAAGATTTTAATTATTTACAAATCTCTCTACTCAGGCAAAATGCAAATGAAAAAAAAAAACGCATACTGTAATCTAAAGGGATCATTTGAACAATCTGTATCACATTATGGAACAGCCAGATGATTGGATATTAAAAAAAAAAAAGATTTTTTTTTTTCCGAAGTTTTCCAACATCTTAGCTACACTGAGTTCCAATGTATATAGGTGATATGCCATCTGATTTTTTGGTTATTATTAAAGTGTGCATCAGTTTGTATTTGCGTGTGTCTGTCTGTGCATACTGTACATGTGTGTGTGTGTGTTGTCTGTTCGGAATGTAAATTTGATGTCAACCTGGAGTATGTGGGGGCAGTACCAGCTTCCAGCTACCCCGGTCGGAGGGAAGCGAGACGCGGAGAGTGTGGGTGTAGAGAAGCTGGAAGCCATTTGCATTTTTGTTTATAGCTCATTGTTTTGGTAAAGATGTGTCCTAAGGTGCTGTGTCCTTCAGAATGTATGCATATGGATATCCTTAACGCATTAATAAAAACAGAATTGAGATGCGTTACCATAATCTTACATTTCTTGAATTTTTACATGTGTAACGTTTGTTAATGTTAATAATTCAAACAAATGTTGGTCGTAATAAATGGATATAACAAAAATGTTATGTCTTAGTAAAGAACGGCTAATAAAAATTACAATATATGATGTACTTCCTTCTATCCTTTAAATAAATAGCAACAGCCAATCATGGTAACCCTCAGAAAATTAGGAAGGGTCAAAAGTTTCCCATAACAAAACAGGACGAGGCCTTAAATTCCCATGGTCTTTAAATCAACAATTTAATAAAGACACAAAAGCAAGTGCAAAAACGTCAGCATGACCAAAAACAATTTATAAAGTGTGCTTAAGCCTGTATGATTTTTTTTTCTATTACAACAGTTGTTCCTAAGTCATCTTACTTGCAATTTATCGACTGATATCAGAAATAAATTGTTTAAATATTTAAAGCAATTGGAACATCTCTTCATATCACAGTAGTGGCTAATTTTGTGTTTAACCAAGGTGAGCAACACAGGATGTAGACAAAGGTAGGCCATTAATATCTATAAAAGATACACCTGATGGCAGAGGATTCTGGGAAATAAAATAACCACAATAACCACTTATTACTGAACCCCGTCCAAAAAGCCATCATTGGCCATATCCTCATTTGAAGGTCTACAGTATCACCATCAATACATGTATAAATTCATCCCAGAAAATGAATATAAACTTTTGTCATGATCCAACCACAATTCAAAGCTTCATTCATAGTAATGTGCTAAGAAGACATGCAAAAAGGCAGATTTGGGGCCTACCTATAAGTGACGATCAGAACTAGAACAGGACTCCGGGTATCTTGAGAACATCATCAGATATTGTCAGTTATTTTGTGTCTGTTCCTCCTGCCTGCTCTATTGCTCAGAGTCAAGGTGAAAAGTCCCTTGATTGAATGTCCAAGGTTATTTTTTTCCTGAGTTTCTTCTTGTATTCTTCACTTTCTTCCCCAGAATATATATTGAACACAGTTATGATTCAATGTGAAACTGTAAAACTGACTGTAAACTCCTTAATCTCTTTATGTATGTTTGTTCAGTGTATGCATGTTCTCCTCGTGAATCGAGACTGCAATATATGTGTGTATGTATGGTTTAAACGCTCTAACCATACTCCACATTATGCATGTTTGCAAAAAGAAAGAAAAAAAGAAACAATGAATTTAAGTTACTCTAAATATACTCTAAAGGGTGAGAGTTATAGTTTAAGTTCTTGTTTAAAGCTGTTTTCAGAAGAAAATTTCAGTCCAATATCGAAGGTACAGTATTTAAAAATAGGAATATAGTTTGAAAAAAAGAGCAAAATAACTGCACATAATGTAAAATTGTAAAACTTAAGCTGTCACCTTATTTTAAGACTTGCTGTATAATTATATATGTAAGCCAATGAAAATCAAGCTTAATGGCTTGTCTGCCCAGCATATCCAAGTGCTGTACAAAGTGACAGCATTCCTCTGCATGGTCATTCAATTACCCACATAACATTTTAGCAGACAGTATTCTAATACAATATATTTTCAAATAAAAATATTATAATTTAAAAAACATTTAAGTATTTTAGTTTTTGTTGAGAATAAATTGATTATGAGTAGTATTTTGTCAATTAAATTCCCCTGGATATAGATTTGGTATAAAACTAATTGAAACTTGCTTTCAAAATAACAACAATACATATAAATATAAAACTGTGAAACGAACACTGCAGTTGTATAAGATTCAGCTATTCAAGAAAGATTTTACGTTCTCCCGATTAAGAGACAACACAGCTACGGAATAACATTAAGCACATAATGTATATACATATTTTGATTAATAGATTATCTGACCTGTAAACTATTAAACGCTCGAACAATATTGCAACTCTGAAATAGTGAATGTTATAATTCTTCAAGGATATAAGGTTCATTCTTCCACCTCCCCCCTTCCATGCTCCCCAGCCCCGGCAGCGGCTGCTCCGCGGCAGGCAGTCTCGCTGAGAGCTCAGTAGCCCCGGCCTCTCCCTGATCCTTGTCAACTGCTCCCCTGTCCCCGACCCCTTCAAAATTTACACGCTGAGTAAAGATCCCGCTGCAGTTTCCAGGGTAATCTACGGTATATCCTCTGTGGCGAAATTCTCTCATGTTTTGATTGTATTATGTGTTTAAATTAGTCTCCTGTTGTAATTATAAGCTGTTTTGCAAAACGGATATCCTTCGTATTTTGTAATCATAACAGTTATTACTGAAACCAATAGCCAAATGCCTTGATTTTTCGGTTAGTCTAATATTAGGGTATTCGAGCGTATATCATTTTATACTTTTCATCTGCCTCAAGTTTTTTTTATTTACTATACTATAATTTAGAAGATATTTGTAAATATCGGCACATTAATTATGATTTTGTTGGAGACGATTCTTACGCATGGATCTTCACGATCATCAAAGCTAGATTGCGTGTGCGTGTATGTGTGCAGCCTTGCTCTTCAGTGTACATTAGTGCGTCAACTAGTGTGTCTATTTCTTCGGCTCCCGAGTCCGAGGAAGCAGAAAATCCTAATGCAATCTTTCCGTCGATAATTTATCTCTGTGAGCTCCCACGCTAGAGAGGGATGTGACAGGAGGGAGTTCAGATCAGTTATTTTCTCATGAAAATCTTGAGCAGCAGTCCGTCAGTAATGCGCAGATCTCCATCGCTCATTTCCCCACCGGCAAAAATTAAGCAACGTCAAGTAAACTATGGCACGTCTCTAATTGAAAACAATAACGTAGTTTGCGGCAAAGTATCCAAAGGTTTAAAACGTTCCGTTTCTCGTTTCTTCTAATGGTTGCTTCATCTTCTTCGACAATCCGCTTCTCGCGTTTTGTAGATCATTTTTTTGCGGTTGTATACCACAGATTTGGTAGACACTACGGTTTACAGGTGTATTTGGTTGAATAAATGATATTGCCCTTCCTTGCCATCCCCCGCTTTTGCTTCCAATCGCTGTCAGTTTCGAGAAGGGCGGGGATATAGTAAACGGAGGGAGCAACAGAGTAATTGGACGCAGAATGATTTTAAGTATCCTACTATACAAGGGATCCTTGGTGATCGCTAGCTCCCTCTCGCTCGCGCTCTCTCTCCCTCGCTCTCCGTCTCACTCTTACACACAGACGCACACGCACGCACACACTGATGAGCGAAATGTAAAGCTAGGGGATGGTTATGTACTAGTTTAAGTTGTAAAGCCAAATATATGCTGAATATTTTATTAGTATATAAGCTGCAATTTTTATTTTATTAGCGTAGTTCGCCTTAATGGCTGACTGTAAGAAGTGGACGTAAGGGGTTGCTCCATTAAACCATGCACGTTACAACATTCCTTTATTTAAATAATACCATTTTCAGTTGACTGATCTGTATATAAAAACATGTACTTCCCAATTAGCCCAACCTTTCGTCCATATTTCCTTATTGCAACATCAGTAATATCAATCATGTGAATAATCCATTCATTAACGTTCACCCCCTTGACCCGATGAGAGTCGCAATATGTGTAAATTATTTACTATGTATTATTTATGTTAATCAACATCAATAACTGGTATCGATTGATTAGTATTGACAAACATTTAATTGTCGTGCGTATGTATATTACAGTACTTACAATATTCAATGTTTAACCCGTTATTATATTCTCCAATGGTGGTGTGCAATTTTAAGGATTTTACCTAAATTACTTGGATTCAGCCAATCATAACGGATGGGGGGCCATGTATATCGCTGCTTCTTGTTGCTATGACAACTATAAACCCACGGTTACAACCTCTTAACCCTTAACACTATCAATGAGAGGAGTGGGTGGGAAAATGAAGGGAAAGGTAGTTCTACCGATACTGAAGACGAATATAAGAAAATATAAATTGAAAAGTATACCCAGAGAGGGCAGGACAGGATTAAGTTATAAGGGGAAACCTACCTTAAAAAGTAACAGTACAATCGTAATAGTGACATTGTGATGGTTACATTTTCTGAACCTTGTCCATAGTGCGCTCGCTCGCTCGCTCTCTCTCTCTCTCTCTCTCTCTCTCTCTTCAGCAGTGTCTGTCTGCTCTGTAATTATTACCATGGTTACCATCAGTGATGTGATTCCAGTCCCTTTAGAAATGTATCTTTTCCTCCAAATTTTCTTTCACTTTTTTATTTGTCAGATCTCAGCGCTGCTGCATAACAAAAACCATTTTTCTCGGAAAAATTTCTTCGGAGCCACATATCACCTTTTTCGCAAATGCCTTTGACCTTTTGCATTCTCAAGTTCAGCTCAGCTCCGTTCCACTCGGTGACGTCGTACAAGCATGGTCAATATGTTCATTAATATAGATGCACATGAAACTGACACACATCCATATAGTCTTCCATTATTGATTCAAATATTATGGAATGAAATCAGGGGACCAATAATAACAATCAAATTTTAGGCGTGGAGCATGTTTGAGCTATTTATCCTATTTTCCCATTTCACCGCCCTGTTTCATTCTTTTACCATAAAATAGAATTTTAGGTTTGTGCAGTATTTTCTGCACAAATACAAAGAACGGAAGAAAAAATTGCCTTGATCCCAGACTACCTCACACATCCTAGTCCTGATTTACCGAATCTGGACCATACACAACTACCGTGCCAATGGGAAATGTTCCTCAAGCAACAGGGCCACAGCTCAAAGATTAAGGGACATCTCTTGGAGACATATGTCCTTCTTCAGGGCAAATTGCTGTGAAAGGATCTGCCGTTTAGTCAAAATTTTGCAGCTTCCCCTGTACATTTGTTTTTTTCACGGAAGCAGTTCGGGTTAAAAGCCTGGCACGACAGCAGTGCCACAGTGGGGCTTCCAAACCCACAACCCCAACCTCTCCTCCACACTTCTGCCCAACAGCATCCACTGGCAGCAGAACAAATCCTCCTGCCAGCTTGAAGTCACATGCCAGCTCTCATCAGCCGAGATAGACCAGCCACCACCAGCTTGGCTCCTCGCAATATCAGCTTACCGGCTTTGCGGTACATGATGATGCATTTGGGGTTCATTTTTCTTTAGTTATTATTTATCCACGCACTTTTGATGCAAAAAGACGTAGTCACCACGCACTGTTATGCTGGATACTGTAAGGAACATTCCTGTGATAAACACTCTTTAAACACCCCCTCTGGTTATTTCATTCTGTAGTCTTTTTTTCCCCATTTCAACATATGTATTATAGAGATGCAAAGACAGAATCAGAGAGAGGATAGGAAAAAAAGCATGGGCCATTGGGGCGGAACATAACTGGCGTCGCTCCGTCGTGCAAAAGACGGTTTCAGTCAGCCAGGGCACCTCGACTGCCCGCTGAAAACACACCTCCCACAGTCCCGCTAGGTGTCTGCGGGTTGCCAGTTTGCCAGCGAGAGACGCCTCTCCCGATCTGCGCCGGCTGTCCCGCATGACGCCGCGCAGGGTGGCGGCGTGTAAAGAGAGCGGCCGGCTTGGCAGGGGCTGCACGCAGGGAGCGTGAAGCCTGGCCTCCGAAGGTCTTCAAGCGGGAAGCTGTAGACGGCTTGGTCTGACGTGGAATGGACCGAGACTGAGCAGAGACTGAGGAAGTGCGAATAAAAAATGTACACATTTAAATCAAAGTAAATTAGACTTTCATTACGGATCATTACGGTTGTCAAATGACCAATGAGGAGTGTGTGTTTGATGACAACTAAGCGGTAGAAGCAGAGATTAATAAAATCTAGAGGATCTCTGGGTCAGAGCTGCCCCCCTCTGCGCCGCCTCTGCCAGGCGTAACCTGCAAAAGTGAACGGCAGCATCTCTGCACTGGGAAGCCGAGTCTCACCTTACTCCGCTCCTAAGGTCCAATATCATCCAAGCTCGTTTTTTGGTGGAAAAAAACTCAAGCCAAGCCCAATGACCCTTCGGCTTTGCGGACATTTTGGTGTGACAGTCACCAAACCAAAGAAAAAAAGTGCAAATGGTGCGGGGAAGGCATCACCATTGAGGCAGCAGACTCCAGATGGCAATGCCGTAAGCGGCCAGACTACAAGCATACTGCATTTTTAAAGCTCTTTCACAAGGTCTATCAAATAACCTTTAATACTCAAGACACCTCAACGTTTGGATAAAAGAGGCACTCAGTGCTCATCATCAAGGTCAATGGCCAGGCCTGAGCCCAAAATTATGAGGAACCAGTAACGGTTTGGTCACAGCCATGTCACTGACGCACGAGCCCCATCAATACGTGAAACAGAATCAAACAAGAAAGGCTCACATAAAGTTGCAAAATGCACAAGGGTGTCGTGCGACACAGAGTGTAAAAGGGCGCCGTTAACAGGACCGGGCCGACTTTCCTGTAAACGTTTTCTCGCCGCTAGCCTGCTATATTGGCACGTTTTATGATGGACGTTCGATTTATTTTGGAATCAGGGGAAGCTGGGTGGGAAACACCAGGAACAGCACCATCGTTAATGTAAGTTATTTTCCCTCATGCTCCACAAATGTAGATGCGCCGGCAGCAATTTATTTACAGTCATGTCGATAAAGCGCACGATATTCATTTTCTAGTACAGGGGAAACGGCCGGAAAAAAGAAATGTTTCTGTAGGGGAATTGATGACACTCGAGAAAAAGGGTTAGGCGCAGTGACACACATATGCTTGCTTATTATTATGGTGACTCATTTTGAGCAATGCAATATATAACACCAACATAATATCCTAACTTCACTCATTACTTATTAAATTGTATTAAACACGTCTGATAAACAACAAAGGAAGAGGCCATTTCACTTTTCACTATTTTTCATAATTTATGGACAAAAAAATGTCCCCACAAGATTAGCAAAACAGATACAAATGCATGTGCACGCATGCACACACGTTTGTACACACACACACACACACACACACACACACGTTTGTATCCATATCTTTGTGGGGACTGACCATTCAGTCCATTCATTCCTATGGGGAAAAACCCTAATCCCAACAATGACATAGTTACAGATTTCTGAAAAAATGGTCTCCACGACATCAAAATAACAGGTTTTGTTATAGATAAATAGCTCCC
>JAODUD010000134.1:16271804-16282207 GCA_026784285.1 Stomatorhinus walkeri
ACCTATGCTGAAATAAAGCCCACACTGAGATCCTGGTCTTGGACACTACCCTCTGCCATCAGTGCTCTCAAGACACATCTGCTCTCTCGCTTAGAAATGAACTGTGCACCGCTATCCCTGACCATGATCCTCCTTCAGCGGGAGAAGGAGGCAGCAGAAATATGGCGTCGGCACGACAACGCCCACGTGCCGCACCGGTCGGATATACGGCGCTCCAGCTGCCGTTTGTGAGCGTTGGGTTAGGATACTGACGAGAGCCCGTCGCATCTGGCTAGCGCAAGTGTGCATGCACAATCACGCGTCCGTGCGTCCTTGAGGAATCCGCTGTGCTGCCACGTGGGTCCTTACCAGGCCAGTGTTTATGCTCGATGCTCTGTCCATGTTCACGTCTCCGTGCATGCCGAATGCACACTCCTATAAATTGACCATGACCTTTGATCCTCGATACGATTGGCTGACAGTCACTGAACACAGTAATTCAAATAATTTAGAATTTCAAAGACTATATTTCTTTTAAGAAGCGGTAACCAGAATTAATGATACTATAAAGTGCTATAAACCTGAAACATAATTAATTAAAAGCAGTAACACCAATGTAGTTAAAGACATAATTATTCTATGAGCAATCTAAACCTATCCATCCATTTTCTGAAACCACTTGCCTTATTCAGGCTCGCAGGGGGCCTATCCCAGAGGCTATGGGTGCAAGGAAGGGAAAAACCCAGGATGGGGCACCAACCCATCACAGGGCACACTCACACACCATTAAGCAAACTAAATAATTCCTTTAAATAATTTAGTTCTGTAGTTATAGCATATGCTGCCTACATATAAAACACATAAGCTTTACTTTAGCATCTATCTGGCCAGGTTCAATTTTCGTTTTATTGAAGTAAGAAAAATATATGAAATTATACAAGTATTAAAATTATCATTGTGATGTCTGAGAATAACCTTAACTATTAATACTAATCCATCTATAAGCACCTTCAGTACAGGGTCAGGGAGTGTCTGGAGCCGATCCCAGGAAACACAGGGTACCAGGCGGGGGGACACCCTGGACAGGATGCCAGCCCACTGCAGGGCAAACACAAGGGTAACTTTAGAGGCGCCAACCCACCTCACTGCATGTCTTCTGACTGCAGGAGGAAACTGAATACCGGGGGAAACCCACACAGCCACAGGGAGATGGTGCAACTGCACACACACACTCACATACATGCACACACACACACGCACACACACACACACACACACAGAGCGGAATTCAAACACCCAAGCCTGGAGATGCTACCCACTGAGCCACCATGCTGCCCTCTATAAATATCAAAATTACATAAATAAACGTGAATAGCTGCTACTTTCATTATTAGAGAAATAATGATTTAAAAAAATTTAATTATGCCATCATGTTTACTGTCGTCCTTTACAACTGTTTGTTGAAAGTTAATTAGGCAAAACGGAAACTAAGAATAGAGTTTGGCGCTGATGTGCTTTTAAGAAGCAGCACCTATGGGGGGGGCTCTATTCACACTAGTGCAAGGTACTTCATTTTAATCGTCTCACTCAAAACATTCATGTGGGAGGGGCGGCCCAACACACCAACCACCAGGAAACAAAAAAGGCCAGAGTTAAGCTACTAGGCACTTGCCAAAGAAATAAACCCCCCTCCCTCCATGCAGCTTCTATTTCATGCATGTTATTTCAATAAAATAACCCCCCCACACACACACACACACAGACAATGAGCTGAGCCAAAAACTCTATTATGTGCACCCATTTAGTGTCCTCTTCTAGGGCAGAACTACACTAAAAAAAACTGTAAAGCGTCACAGAAAAATAATACTTAATAATACACTCAATGGCCAAAAGTATGTGTTAGAGGAATTTCTTAAGTAAACCACAGCCATTTCAGACACAGATGTATAATAAAGCACATAGATACACAATTTCAAAAAACAAACCTTAGCACCAGAATGGGTGGCTGTACAGCAGAGATTACTGACTTTCCGCTTGGCACCATCATACGATGCTGTCTTTCCAGCAAGTCAGTTCACCACATTTCAGTTAGAGCTGCCCTGGTCGCCCGTAAGGGAAACGTGAAGGTCAAAAGGGTTGGTGTTTGGTTGTGCAGTGGTAAAAATACAGAAAGGGACCTGATCACCCAACATTAATTAATACCCAACCTGAATGGTAGTAAATCACACCAGTAATGTTCCAACATCTAATGGAAAACTTTCTCAGAAGAATAGAGGCTACTGTAGCAATAATGAGTGAAGGCACTTCTTATTAATACCCTTGTTTTTAAATGAGCTAGATACAGTGTAACACTGAGCAAAAATATTCAGCACGATGAAACACGGTAAGGGTTTGTACGTGAACACTGACACATTCCTCCATGTCAGTCTGTTCCCATGATTGTTGATAGGGGCCTTGCTTGTTAAATTAATGTGAAATCCAGGGAGACGACTGAGACTCCGAGTCCTTCGCTGTATGCCGAACCACTGATCAGGACTCGTGAATATGCTTTGGTGCCTGGGGAGCCAATGCCAACAGTAAATGCACTCTGAAATTGCAATGCATCACTATCACCTGAGACTGGGTGAGTGTCATATAACCACCCCTCGAGAAAGGTACCGCACAATTCATCTTTCTTGTGTCTGAAATCTCATCTGATGGCGCAATCTGTCCCCGCAATATAGCGATTCTTCATGAAAATTATAATGCAGCAGAGAGTGTTGTGGCTGTCTCCATCGAGACGCCATGAACTGAAGATAAAAAATTCAGCTCACTGTGTATGTATTGTATGTATGGTTTGCTATATGAGGTCAAACAGCAACCTGGGAGTATTTTTGAATCTGTCCATATGTCCCATGTTTCATTAACACTGCAAATGTTTGTTCTTTCATGCCGCTGAGCCCTGCCCAATGTGCGGATCGTGCTCCTGTCCTGTGCCTATGACCCTGAACTGGGAGAACCATCCCTCACTTAACCACCTCCTCCATGGCCCATCCCTTTGCTACTGAGATCTGGCCACCGTATTTCATTGTATTTCATCTATCTATCTATCTATCTATCTATCTATCTCTCTATCTATCTATCTATCTATCTATCTCTCTATCTATCTATCTATCTATCTATCTATCTCTCTATCTATCTATCTATCTATCTCTCTATCTATCTCTCTATCTATCTATCTCTCTATCTATCTATCTATCTATCTATCTATCTATCTATCTATCTATCTATCTATCTCTCTATCAAGTAGAATGCTTTTGTTGTTTATCCCTTTCTGCTTTCCAATGCCCTTCTGATGACCCCTTGATGACAGCCGTCCTCCTGTTTGAAGGCATTACATGCTGCAAAGTCGGCTCAGGCCTAGGACAGGGGCACATGACGTGGGGAACTGGGGAAGGCTTTATTACCAGTGATCCACCGTACTGGGACAACGGAAAGAGCACCTCTGTCAAAGAGTGACACTGAAGCAAAATGGTAGTATTGCCAGTAATCATTCAGACCAGGTTGCCGGGCTTTAAAGGCTGATGTATCACTGCGAAACCTGAGAACTGGAAAGCGCATAATTATCGAGATCACTCCCCTACATTTCTAAACTAAGATAAATAAATAGCCGGCAAGAATCGCTGCTACGTGGCTCACAGAAGAACGCCACAGTGCTCACGCAGATGCATTTTAACACATTCAAACGCCTTCGGCAGTCAGCCAAAGAGTCTGTCATAGACTTTACACTTGGTTTAACTGAACACGCTGAAACTTCCTGAGGACAAACAGAAGCATCTCCTCATATGAACTGATAAATAGATGACAGAACGGAGGGGAGGGCATGTGCCCCCCCCCCCACCTAAGTACTGAAAGAAAGAAAGAAAAATGGTACTGCAAGTGCACACCACTGGGATTGTGAAGCTGCGCTGGCTATACCTCCCGGTATTCACATGAAGCCTCCACCATTTGGACGGTCTGGGAGGGACTACGTATGTCTTGATTCTGGATTTAGCCTTGAGTTTCAACCCTTAAGACCGACATTTTGTTATATTTTATGAAACAGTGGGAAGACCTATTGCCGATGTACTCAGTGTGAAACAGATAAGAAGGCTGCAGACCTTCATAGCTCAGTACAGTTATACTAATTTATAATTATACTCTGTACTACTACTGCTAAAGATAAACATAAATTAAACACAAATGCTGGCCTGGTAGTGAAAAGGAGGAAACCCTGAATGTTGCCTGCGAAATCCAGCAGACATGCAACAGTAGGCCAGCACAATAATCTTCAAGCTATTTTTGCTTAACTGCTATGTAGCGGAATGGATGGAGGAGAATGGAGAAGTATACTTAACTGGATGGAGGCAGATGGTACAGAGATGGAGATTTCAGCTGCCTAATTATGAAATTTAGGTATTTTAGAGAACAGATAATATATTTGATATGGAAATTAATACAGCTGGCTATCCACCAAGTGAGACTGTCCTTGATCCTCTCATAAAGGTATCTGGTTACATTTACTGAAACGTGTGTCTGCTTAATAGAAGCCCTTTTGCTCGGAATGTAATTGCAATACAGTGATGGGAATCGTGAAATCCTATATGCCGAACTAGAACAATGACACCTGAGATGGCCACTCATTGTTTGGATTCTTCATTTCTGATGGGAACAATCACGTCCAGTGTGGCACTGCAATATTCTCTTCGAGTTGTTAGTTTGCCTCTTTTCAAAGTAAATGTGTCTCAGTCGAAATAAGGGCTGTTTTGTAAGCTTACGGTCCTCACAAAAAAAAAAAAACTGTGTTGGTATGCCTGGCCAGCTCTGGAAGAGAGCTAGGGGGATGTGAATCAGCCCTACTGAGTGAGAGTGACCGCCTGTCCACATGCACAGCCTGTCAAAGTAAGAGTCCCCGCAGAGCGCACGTCCGGGTCTCTGTGTACGGAGCCCCCCCCCCGCTCACCAATCTCGGGGTGGTGCCTCCCCTCAACTGGCACGCTGACGGTCCGGCGCAGCAGCTTGTTTCTGTGCGGCTCCGAGCGACGCTCTCGCATCAACAAGGGGTGGATCTGTGAGTCCAAAGAGAAGGGGGGGGGGGGAAGTGGGTCAGCCAGAGTAGCAGACGGGTCGGCGGGTTGCCTGGTCTACAGACATCTTGGACATTAGTCGGATGGGTCACGTTCCACCTGAGCCCCAGCTGAGCTGAGATGCAGTCTGTCTGTACTACACATGGGTGAAAAATCTGCATTTTTTTTTTTTTGCATTTGGCTGAAAAACCAGAGGAAGCTCCTTCAGCTCCAGGAGTCAGTACAGCTGGTAAAATGGCCCTGAATATGTCACAAAAGAGTCATATGAGACAAAACCCTGAAACTGAAGGCACACTAGCCAAGCCAAGCATGGCTAAAATCTTACAAATATGTTGCATATGCAAGGGTGTAGGGACCAGAGTGGATGTGGGGGATATATAATTTGGCTTCATTTGTAAACCGGTACACAAATAAACCTATACATTTAAATGATTAAGTTGAAATACCACAATATGTAGAAATCCAACTAAGTACTTTAGTGACATGATAGAAAGCTGTATGTTTAAGACACAGAAGTGACAGATGCAGTGTTGGTGGTGTCGCAAAGGTATAACGCTTGTCCAGTGTAGAACTGTGACCACTCGGTGATACTGGATATTTTTGTAATCGAGAAGAAAAACTCTGATTTTTCCACATCGGTTTAATTCAATCTCCCACCTACAAATGTACTGATGGTGCAAAAGGTATTATTCAAGACCTTCAGAAAAAAAAATAACTGAGAAACTCATTCCCACATTACATTCACATTCAATTCATGTCTTCAAAAACTATTCATTACACCAGCTCCACGTAAATGACTGCTGGTTTCTGACATGGCCCTCTGCCATTGAAGAAGCAGAGGTCAAGGATAGCTATCTGAGTTATTACTATGCCACACAGTTGTCAGCAGACTAAGCCTGGAGCTCCACAATGGAGGGTGACTAAACGCTCTTTTTCACAGGTAAACTGGGCGGAAGAAATATGTGCATTCCAGAGATATCAATGGACCTGGGTGACAGTTGGAGAGCAGGCTGGCGTCTCCAGGCCGGGTCAGTAAATGATGAAGGTGGCCATGTTCTATATTAAAATATCCTACTGGGATACAACTGCCGGCCATCCTTTCAATAGAGTGATTCATATGCAAGTGGAATCACCAGATTGTTTCAGCTTACAGAATCACATTCCAGGAGACATATCACGCACTGAGCGCAGCTTTGACAGGGACTCCAGTTACAATCTCCATCAAAGTCCAAAAGGTTACTGAGATGACCCTTCTATGGTTAAACTTAATCAAGAATATTATTACATGATAAACTGAACAGCCCATTGCGATTCGTCATTCTGCGTAAAACGTTTGTAACCAAGTTGCAATAAAGAAATATTCCCATTAAAAGATTATTACACAGAATAAATTCTTCATGAGCTGAAATAAGGTAAAATGGGCCATGCAAACAAATCTCTTCAACTAATTAGCTGGGCTTTCATTGAAGCATTCATTGGGTGAGATGTCCAATTTCACATCATATATTATTCATAATGGTGTTTGAATACGCCACTCCCAACACCCTAAAAAACACAACGTTCTTTTAGCATTTAGTGTGAGAACCGATTTGCTGCCGCGTCCTTAAAGAGCCCGGGGCTCCATGAATCACCTTTTCACTCACCGACAGCCACTGGGAATCGTCCTCTCACAGCAAAAAAAAAAAAATAAGAAAGAAAAAAAAAAAAGCCCACAGTCAGAGGGGCGTTGAATCAGCACCATATAAGTCACAGCCTGCTTTCAAGGACCTTGGGAGAGTTTACTGGGGATTGCTGCTGGAACAAACATATCATTACCATTGGAAATATGCGTTGGTTACCATGTTCTGCCAGTGTATTTAATTACCCAGTTGGGTCAGTTGATAAGTTCTAATTAATCCAAACGGCCATGTGTTCAAGGTATTCAGGCTTCGAGAGCCACAGGAAACTCCCCAGGTTGCAAAACCTACACAACATTTGGACCCAGTGACAATACTACATTACTGTTTATACTTAACAAGTGTGACGTTTCAAAGAGGTGGCTAAAAATAACAAACTTGGGCATCCGTTTCTTGGAAAAAAATCATCTAGGAAATGATGTGATTTATTGGAAGAAATATAAGGAAATCTGCCTGAGTCATTTTTTGGAAAATCAATCAAAGGAAACAAGGATGAATAATATTTCTCAGTACACCAGAAGATAATTTTTAACAGGAGGTCAGTTCTTCACCATTACCGGAGAGGCTATGGGTACCTTGGGGAGGCAGGGATGGTCCATCTCAATTCTATTGATTTAACTTCTAGTACAAATAAAGACCATGATAAATTAACACCACAGCGAGAACACCATTTTGCCCCTGGAGTATGGGGAAGGCCCCTGAATCTTAGGGATCTTCAGTTCCAGAATCTGCTTTTATTCATTTGAGTATCTCACACCCCATACCGCCCCATTAGACAAAATCCAGGGTTTTCAGGGGCTGCCAGCCTCAAGCAGCCAGCACAACGTCAGATTCTAGCTTTTGTTTTCTGGCTTTCCAGGAATAGAATTCCTAGCTTCCCAAGCTTCCCTGATCTGCAAATTCTGCCAGGGAAACGCAACTCTTCAGAGAGACAAAAGGCACCATATGGGCCTCAGCGGAACATGGTTTTGACAGCTTCTGATTTGTGGATTCCCGGTATGAGGACGACACAGGAAGTAAGTGGGTGGTTATATATTGGGAGAAGCAGCTATGGGGTTCAGTTTAAAAGTGGTCCAGTCCACGACTCCACTAACACTGACAAAGATGAAGTATGAGAAATTTTGCAAAGCCTGAGCGTATTAATAGCTCTTGTCCTTTTGTTTTAACCTGTTGTTTATGTATGAGGATTGAACACTCATACCACAATAACTGGAGCTGCACCTAAAAAATATCGACTTAGTGCAGAATTGATACCAGGATCAGTATGTTAATTCAGAGTGGAACTGATTTCTGGAACAGGATAATAATTTAATGAGGATACCTGGAACAGGTTATCAGTTTAGGGAGGAAGAAATGATCAATGGAACAGGGTACTACTTTAGGGCTGAACTGATACCTGGAACAGGTTTACAATGTTGGAAAGTAATGTTATACAAAGAATGTAATGTTAATTTAGCACAGAACTTAGACCTGGGACGGGTTATCAAATCAGGGCATAACTGACACCTGGAACAGGATTTCTATTTCTTTGCTTCCATCCACTATCCTGAAATACTTCACACCTGCTCCGACAGCTCAAGAAGGAAATTATCAGTCTTAGATGAACAGCAACCACTGCCTAGAAAGCCATGAACCGTGAACCTGGGAGGAGGGGCTCCCTGTAACTGGCACGGTGCACGGCGAGGCACCACAGGAGTCACGCCATATGCCTCATCAGGTCCAGCTGCGCAGGCATGCGGCGAGGTGGAAGGAGCGACAGGTGCGTCATCCATTACGCCCTAATGGGCCTGACCGTTCGCTGCCAAAAGCCAGCGGCACCGGCTCCCTGCCGACCTTCTGCAAACCCGAGGTCCCTGGGCCCGTGTCGCACTGGCTCCGCCGAGTTACCGCACGATTTATCTTCCGGCATCAGTGAACACCCCACTTTAGGCTGACTCAGAAGGGTGGGGAAGCAGAATAAAGCGTATGCTTCTTGGGGTCCAGGAAATGTGTGCTGTTTATTGTCACTCCCGATCGAGCTGCTACTTTTCTTCAGATGGTCCAAATGCTACTAAACCGCTTCCAACCCCAACCCTGACCTCAGTTAAAGAGTCATAAATAGATAGCTGACCACTATCCAAAATGCTGTCATCCAATCAGGTTTTGATCCAAGTAGTATTTAAGGTCCTCACTCCTTCCTTAAGTCCACTTCAAAAGGGCTCCCAGTCGCACTGGAGAATATCAGATTCAAACGTTTCCAAATAACATTTCTTCCATAAGGATCATGTTGGAATTTTAATGTCTGGTCATATTTGGGGGGGTTTGTACAAACACACTGTATGTAGACTAACAAACTGTAATAAATGCACCATTCAGAGTCTAAAAAGGAAAATTTCATATACTTTTTGACAGCTGGTACTTTCAAGCACAATTTTTAAAGAAATACTATGAAACGATACCCACTAGAGACAAATTACTGAATTAATTAGGGAACAAAATGTGTGTAATTATCTTTTTAATGGATGGATGTTATAATTGAATTTATCAGCCTACTCCTATTTAACATGTTACATTGGGGAATACACTTCATGTATTTACGTAAAGAAACTTTCTGTTTATCTGAACTGTCAGCAGAAATTTTACTGTACACTGTGCATTTTGAGGTCTGTGTTTAAATGCATTCCCCTTGTATGATTCCATCCATCCATCTCCCAGCCATTTATCCTTGTCAGTGTCACAGGGGGCCTGGAGCACATCCCAGGTGACACAGGACACAAGGCAGGGGAGCACTCTGGACGTCCAATGCAAGACACACACACTACACGTTTTCATGTGATTAAAGCACTGAAATCGTACATGGAATTTGAATAAACTGACAAAATACTATAACATACAGACCCTCCTCTACTTACACACTATCAACTTACGAACTTTCAGACAAATGAACGAAGAGGACTCCGAAGTCCAAATTGTGTTCACTGGGCTCCAGTTTGCTGTCTGCAACATTAATTTTTTTTCTGCCACCTACAGTAGTACAACTTCCGGCCGCAGAAGCGTAGCGTGCGTACTCCCGGCATCGTAGTTCTTTTTACTTGCATATACTCTTAAAATGATGTTGAATGACAACTCAAACTACATTTCAAGTTACGAACTGTCGTTCGGAATGTATCTCATTCATAAGTAGAGGAACGTCTGTATCTATGAATCTTGACAGATACTTTAAAAAATAATTCATAACTTTATTCAGTACTTAGCGTACTGTGTTCCTAGCCATTATTTAATGATAAGTATGAGCCATACTCATAGCCAGACCATCCACTGATTCAGATGGATTCCCCAGGTTCATGCATGTGTAAAAATACCAACTTATCATAAGCGTTTTATGCATTCTGACACCAGCCGCTACAGGCAAAACAACATGGTTCTCCGTTGCCGATATGTGGGATCATTTATTCAGTATCTGCATCTTATAAGGTATGAGTGTGTCAGCTACGGAGCAACAACCAGGGGGAAATTTATTTCCCCCTGAGAATTCTCCTGGAAAATAATCCAGAGGTAGCCCGTTATGTGCATATGAAAATACCACTATTATGAGAACCAGTCAGGTAGCAATGCTGCAATGCATGCCCACAGTAACGCGCACAAGACATGCAGTTACACAGAT